>BQNB010004129.1:0-75080 GCA_026074375.1 Tanacetum coccineum | reverse complement strand
GCTTAAGATTTAATAAGGCGTAGGATTCACTGAATCGGTAACGGTAAAAATAATTATTTTTACGTAAAGGTAAAATAAGAATAAAATAGGATTATATTATTTACCTGAATTTTACGAAATCTCACAATATGGAATTGATCGATGTTAAATTTCAAAGTGAGTGTCATTTCGTACCTACTATATTAGGTTGATCTAGAACCCATGAGTATTAGTGTACACGCAAGATATTTGACAATTGTACGATAAAAACTTTAATGCAGATGCAGTTGCTAAGCTTGATGGGTTGGCCACGATGTCCAAAAACATGGAAATAATAACCCGAAACCACATCAGGTATCAAAGTTCAATCTTTTTTTCACGCACATATGATACAGACGATCAACTTGCTATATTTTTTAAATATTATTTATTTGTAACTGTTATTACTGGTAGTTTTTATTATGGTTAGTGATAGTTGTGCTTCTTTATGCAACATGCTTATGTGTGTGCTTCTCTATGAACTACTTATTTATGGTTGTGCTTCTTTATGAGCATGCTTCTTATTATTGAAGCTGTTTTGATCAGATAATGAACAATAATTCTAAATTTTTCATTAAACTAAAAACATTAACTTACTAAGAAACAATTATGCACACCTTCTTTTGTGTTTTAACTTCATGAACTCTAATATTTATATGCTCAAAAGTCAAACATGGCCATCTTTTTGACATATTTGACTTTCATTCATCTAACTTATGTATATGATTATGGTCTCAGCTAGTACAAGCAACCCAAACTGTAAGGCGTGAAGACAAACCTCCAATTGCGAATATGTTCAGCGATGTATAGGACATCCGCCCTAAAAATCTTATAGAGCAAGAGACTTCCCTAAGAAAAACCATCAAGAAACACCCACATAAATATCCATCGAAAATGATATAACACAAAAAATATGTTTTTGAAGACACGCAACACTTTGTCCGAAACAGCATATACCTTAATTTATAAAACATTATAATAAGCTTTTTGAAAACTTAGTTTGCTTATTTTCTCACACATGAGCATTTAAAAATAACCTACATTAAGCAAATAAGCACATTTGTGAGACCCCCAAAATGCGGAATATATTCGGGTCATGGGTCAAGGGGGTACCACGTCATCATACAAGACTCTAGGAATGGTGAGTATTATGAAATTTTAATATTTAGTCTCTTTTTTGTTTAATAACAGGAGAATCGTAAAAAAATGCGTGAATGCGGCAAGGAAATTACGAAAAGGTGGTTCACCACAGCGCCCGTTAGAACTTGATAAGAGTACAAACTGTCTTGGAGTTATTTTGACTTTTGCTATGTATAAGCGAGATTTACCTTCTAATGCTACTCTAGAGAAAGAATTAAAGCAACTGATGGGTAATTTTTATTTTATATTACTTAAATCGTGGCAAAGTGTGGCCATTGTTTGTGTTTCCATGTGATTTCGTTGCAGACTTCTGGTCAAAATCAGGTATCTTGGTGGAGTCTTTGATATCGAATAGATGGTTGAGAAGTTATTTCAACAACTTGCAACCGTTAGATCACTGAATGAAGTACTGTGTTGGGGTCATCTTCTAAAGTGTTTGTTATTTGACTGCATGCGTTGGGTTTGGCTTACGACATTTTTTTACTGGTTTGTTATTTGGATTAACTTATTGTTTGTTTCCTTTACTCACGTGATTAGAAACATTTTGTTTTTAGCAATTATAATAATACTTGGTGTTTCTCATATGAAAGTCATAAAACATAGATGGAAATAGACCCAACGAATCCCAACATTTTGATAGTTTTAGACAAAGGAGATCAGGAAAGGTCATTAGTTTTACAACTTCTTTTTCTGTACAAATATCTTATTTGTAGCTGTATAAGGAATACAAGCCATTAAGAGCCCCATTATGTGGTTCACTAGATAAAGGAAAAGGTATTTCATATGTGGTGGTGGTATTAATTTGTCAGATCTTTTGTTTTAAGCACCTTGGTTCAATACATTATCTTTAGAAAGCAAAACCTTAGCATCCTGTGGCAATGCGCGGGGTAACAAAATGCTTGTTAAAACATTTTATGAAAATGAAAGTAAATAAAACTTTGAGAAAGTTTATAAAAATATGTAAAGTTTTATAAAATGATGTAAGCGTTTCATGCATTGTGTATGATAAAAATTTCTTTGATCATTAACCATGTTTTAGGGATTCATATACATATCTAAGTGATTTTTGTTACAGGATGACTATGTCTAAAACTTTTTTGCTTGAACTTTTACTGAATACGTTGTTATATTTGTCATTAACAATACTTAAGAAAATCGTTAAATGAAAATAACATTTTTATGTGATTATTTGTATTAAAATATATGAAAGTGTTCGTCTACTAAAAGATAATACATTGTCCGTCACGAAGGTATAATTTGTTTTGTCTAATGATTAACGGTTAATGAAATATTTAAATTAAAAAAATGAGTGTAATTGCATTTTCTATTAAATATTAATTAATCTCCCAATTTTTTTTGCAATAAAAAAATGAGTTGTCAAGATTTGTGATTTAGTATGCAAGAAAACTTTGTTATGTAGATGATACTCTATCTGTCTCACTTTAATTGTCTTCATTTAACTTTTTGAAGTCAATATTTTGCAACTTTGATCTTTAATATTTTTGTTTATGTTATATAATACTTTATGCAAAATATATGAATGAATTGGTCGTTTAAATATATTTTCATTGGTATAATTTTTATAAAGTAATATATAACACAAACAAAAATATTAAAGATTGACTTTAAAAAGTCAAATGAGGACAATAAAAATAGGACGGAGAGAGTATGTGCTCAAAATTATATTATGGCAAAGATTTCGTTGAGATCTATAAATCTATGCATATATTGAATTTGATTTTTTATTTATTTTATATTTGTGCCTGATTCTTATAAATAAGTAAACGGATTAGATAATGAAATTTGGACTTAAAGTTTTATATTATGCCAACAACTCAATCTTGTATTGGGTTTTTTTATTCTGTAAAATGATATTGCATTGAGAAATTGCTATCGAATAGGTCCTATCAAGGTCAGATTATTTTTAAGTTGTTATACCATCAATATAGTTGTTAAAAAGAGAAAAGTTCAATATAGACTCACAATTTAGTAAAGATCCAATAAACCAATCACAGCTTTCTATTTTTTCATTAAATTAAATAAAACTCACTTTTCACCTCTTTTTTAAAAATTAAATATCTCACAAACCATTAATCGTTACGCAAAACAAAACATATCATCGCGACGAGAATTAAATCATCTTTCTATAGAGGGGCACTTTGATATACTTTCGACGAACTTTTTAATTTTTTTTTCAGTCACGTCTGAAAAAATCACATGTGATTCTGGAAAATCACATATGATTTGTATCATAAATCATATGTGATTTTATTAAATCACATGTGGTTCTAATACAAATCATATGTGATTTTTTCAGACGTGACTGAAAAAAAAAAAATTTCGTCAAAAGTTCGTCGAAAGTATATCAAAGTGCCCCTCTATAGAAAGATGATTTAATTCTCGTCGCGATGGTGTATTTTTTGTTGTCCGACGATTTAATGTTTGCAAGATATTTTATTTTTTAAAAAAAGGCGGTAAGTGAGTTTTTTTAATTTAATGAAAAAATGAGTGGTTGTAATTGGTCCGTTGGATCTTTGATAAATATTGGATCTACATTAATCTCAAGTTGATTACCACTTGCGATACAAATTAAAGTAGTTTCTATGATGTATTAAATCTTGCATCTTTGTTCCTACTTTGATATTTTCTAATGAGTGCCCCTTAAGGAGAAATTTTTGAAATAATAAACAAGTTTAACAATGTTTGACAAAAGTTGCTCAAATTTTTTTTAGTTAAAAAAATCTTCCAATTTTTTTATTGTTTTACTAATGTCACTCAAACTTTATTTTTACTTGTAAAGCAATGGGTTAAGTTGAATTTTGTGCTCCAAACAAGTTTGTCTGCCCGCGCTTCACTGCGGGACATCTAGCGGGCGTCGGTATACACAATAGTGTTACAAAAATGGTTTCAAACAACCTCATATACATATCAATGAAATACATAAAGAAAAGATCTTTGATGATTGAGTTGATTCAGGTTTGACTTGGATATCGGATCACTTTTTGATTAGAATAAATAAATCAAGAGACTTAAATGTGCAGATCATGTCATTACAGTTAAAACTTACGTTATTGTAGTTAGCAGAAAAAGGAATTCTGACACGTTCTTTTACGCTGGCTTGAAACCGAAAGACCAGTGTGGATTGGATCTGTGGACGAATAGGACAATATAAGTAAATGAATGATGCGTATTTTCTTTTGAATATAATTTTACTAAAGTTTTAAATTTATAAGACTCGATCTACCTAGCAACACACTAACGGGCAGAGAAGCCGATCGTGGGTAGTACAGAATGGTAAATCCGAGGTCGTTCCAAGAGCTAAGTTGCAATTAGTTTTAATTTGAAATGTCACGTTTAAAAATGGTTTTTGATTTGATTTGAAATGAATTAAAATAACAATAAAATTAATTACTGAAAATTAAAAGAGTTGGAGATATCAGGAGAGAAAACATGCTAACCTAGTTACTTCATCACTACTGTTATGAATACGTTTTCCTGCGCAATGTTAAACTATGGTTTCATTAGTAGTTTCTAAGGTCGATAAACTTGAATAGGTATATTTAGTCTATTCTATACTCCCTCCGATTCCGAATCAGTCCAAATCGTATAGGAGGTAGGTTATCCAGGTTGCAGTGATTAATCCCAATTATTCTCAAAACTCACCTAATAACCTATACAGATTATTAACCCTCTCTAAAAGAGTTCTTGTGCTTTTTAAGTATAATAAGTGATAAGGGCGGAGACCGGTTAGTTCCTACCCTAAGGACGAAGTATAAAATCCTTCCTAGTACCCGATTGATCTCATATTGACTTGGTAATCTAATAATGGGTCAAGCAAGATCCAAACCACCCGTAATACTATCAAAACCCAGGGTTACACGATAGTCAAGAAATATCTAACGAAACCATAATCTAACAGGAAACAAACATCATAACAATAGTAATTACATAACTAGGCCAACACTTTAAGTGCTTAGCCGCTCATGATAACGAAAACACAGCAAGAAATAGAAGTAATCATAGATTGAAAGCTCATAATTCTTAAAGTATTCATATTTGAACGATTAAATACAAAAAGTAAGTAAAGTGTGATCTCCCTTGGACTCCAGGTGGAATTCTTTAAAGGTAGGAAGCCTTTGTCGCCTCTCCAATTGGCTGTGGAGGAAGTGATGTCGGAATAGCTGAATGAGACCTCTATTTATAGGTTTCGAACATGTTACGGCGCAACTAATAAAGGTGTTACGCCGTAACCTTCATACACAACATTCCATAATTAAGCAATTGTTATGGCGTAACCCGATATGGTGTTACACCGTAACCTTCAAATAATTTCCATTAGTTCGTGATCTTCTTTCCATATATGTGAATCTTCATGGTTACGGCGTAACCTTAAGGTTTGTTACGCCGTAACTCTATATTTGGTAAGATTTCATTCCAAATACATGGTTACGGCGTAACTGGATATGGTGTTACTCCGTAAAGTCGTCCTTGATCTTCGAACTTGCTTAATTTATGTTACGGTGTAACCATTTATGGTGTTACGCCGTAACAATCTTCAAATAATTGCACTTTAAGCCCTTTTTCCCTTGTTTCTTGTCATTTTCCTGCATTTCACCTGAAAACTACAAAATGATGGAAAATATCTCGTTTTCGAGTATTAGTGAAACATTTGCAGGTAATATAGGGGGTATTTTGCCACTATAAAATATTAAATATTTGATGTTATCAAATATCCCCCCACTTAACTTCTGCTTGCCCTCTGTGAGTGTGTGTGAACCTGTTATAACATTTCATAATATGATTTCTCAAGGTATAATTTCAAGAAATGAAATCTTTAAAAACATTAGGCGAGAAAACATCAAAGCTGAACACTCACCAAAAAACGAGGATAAATAAGTCACTCAACTACTCCACTAGTCAAAGTGTTTCATTTTCGGGGGATTCGCTCAATTGCACAGTCATAGCATATATTGCTATCGTAAGCGTAGAAAGTACACAAATCTCCACCAGTTAGAATTAGGGTCTAAATAATTCTTGAAGGCAACAAGGGCAATATGGCTTTAAAGGGTGATAAAAGGGTTAGGATAGAAATGGGATACACATTTAATGGTTGTTAATATAAAAACACAAAATGAACAATCAAGTAAAATTCTAAGACATCCATTACCAGCTACTGTCCATCCATAGTCCAAGTCCTTTGGTGCGAAAAATGTAATCATATCGTCATGATGGGCTAGCTCATAATGAGATGTTGCGAAGCATGCTAACCCATTCTTCATACATCGGATGGTATCCTCCAAACATTGGGTGGCTTAAAGTTGTACCACCTTTACACTTGTTGATTTTATAACACGTAACCAACATCAGGAGTTTTTAAACTAAGTGGCTTAAAGTTGCTTCACTCTTTGTTTCATTTTATTTTTTACATTTTCTCTTGTACACAACAATACATCCCCCCACTTGAGATAAACATTATCGAAAGTGATGAAATTGAGGGTCTTCATATGATCCATAATATGTCATTAGTAATAGTGTCAATCTTCGAACATCATTTTCCTGAACCATGGACTTAGGTAGCCAGTAATTTCAACACATAGATATTATAGACTACAAGGTAGGCTAAGGTGAAATGGTGAAACGAAACATACATAATGGGGTAAAAACATAGATTGACTAAACAAGGGTGATTTAGGGGTATCTTGCACTAATAATGAGTGCAACAAAAGGGTTTATCAGGTCTGAGGTTCGAAACAAGTCAGTGTAACAAGTCGATAAACACACACATAAAGGCTATTTGGGTGATTTCCTAAGTGTTGCTTTTTTCAAACTATCTATTCCTGCTAATCAATTAGGTCTCGAAATGATGTACATGCCAAGTTTTAAAGTCTACAATACTACCGATACACTCAATATTTTGGTGGATTTTTGAATAATATGATAGAAACGGAATATTAGGCTTAAATCTCACCAAGTAACAATAAGGGGTACTATTGATTCAGGCAAAGATTAATTCCAGTTATTTAAGAAAAATTTGTCAAAATTTTAAAATTGGCATAATTTTCAAAGAAAACTAGAAAATCGAAGGCAAAACATACGTCAAGTATTAATTCTACTCCCATCCCCCCACTTGATTTGTACAATGTCCCTATTGTACATTAAGGAAATGAAATAAAAAGGAAAGAGTAGAATTAGGACAAGAAACTCCCTGAGCATTGCTTCGAGATTTGAAATTTGGCGGAAATCTTTTAGATTATCTCCGTCTTCCCGCAAGCTCTTTATCCCCTGTGATCACAAAAACAAACCAAAGCATAAAATCGTTCTACAAGAATTATGAAGTGTACAGGAAATACAAACCTAACTCACTTTCGTAGGAATCACGGTTGCATTTAGCATATGCAACAAGCCTTTTAAACCACTTGGTGGCCCAAGTGGACGAGTTTAGTCTCGTGAGGGCTTCCAGAGAACATACCCACAAAGTCCATTTACGTATACAAGGTTTAGACATGTTTAAAACTTAAATTTTTAGGATTTCAGAAGGAGGTTACGGCGTAACTCCGGTGGTTACGTCGTAATCAAGTGGTATGAATTTTTTTAAGTTTTTAAAGAGTTACGGCGTAACTGAGAAAGGGATTATGTCGTAACTACAATGGTTACGGCGTAAACTTAAAGTTGTTACGCCATAACTGCTGCAGATTCAGCAAAGTTACCACAGGATTATGAGTCGAGCCGGTCTCGATAATTGCCTCCTAGCTGTTGGATTATGCAAAACAAAGTAAGAAACATGCAAACCGACTAGTATGTAGAAATAAAAGAGTTTATTAATTAAAAGATAGGTTGTCTCCCAACGAGCACTTTTGTTTATTAACGAGTCTTTAAGTTAGACTCATGCCCACTCTACATTTCGTCTTCATAACTTTCAAAAACCTCATCCATGATATTGCTCCTTATAGTAGCAATATTTTTCCTAGTCCGAGGTAATTCTTCCATATTTGAAACTTCTAGTTTTGTGTAAACCTCTCCTGGTCTCAAACTATATCGGGTAATTTTTACTTGTTCACTTTTGATTGGAAGCGATTCTATGTACGGCATTCCCAGAAGCCTACACCGTCTTTTATTATATTCCTCATCATCTAAATCAATGAACCCGTCATATGACGTTGGTTCGAGATAATCAATTATCCCTTCAATGTCGTCTTTGTCATCAGACGTCCCTTTGAACCATTCCTCATGGAAGTTATTAATGATCCTTTCTCGTATTTCATTATTTCTACCTTCCCCGCATTGGTTGGGGTCATAAAAGTCACCGCTGTCATCGTAATCAACTCTGAATCGCTTTCTCTAGTGTTCGGTGAGGATTTTCTTTTTCATCAGTTCATCTACTTCCCCACATTTAATTTTTAACCAATCATTTAAACTTAGATCATTCCATTCTATATTTACGCGGTCGTTATCGTTCTCACTTTCCCAATAGCATCTAATTTTATTATTGCGTAAGCTTTCCCCGTCACACTTTTCGTTTGATGGGGTTGCATGATGCCCATACCTCTTGAATCCCATTATTTTTTTTGGTAAATCGAGGTGCCCCCAGTGTGGTTTTTTCTCACCTAAAATGGGTTTAGTATTTTCTCCCATAGCTTCCTGGGCGGTCAAGCAACATTTATGAGCTATTTCTTCGTATGTTTCCTGAGTTAGTACCTCATAGGTGAATAAATCAGTGTCTACCGCAAGGATGTGGCATGATTCACATGTATTAGTAATGTACGTGAATAAATCAGATTCTATATTCATTAAGTGATCCTCTTCCGTTATCATATTGCTTTTGATCATTAGAACCGATTCATTTTTCATATCACGTAAATCACTTTTTATTTTAAAAATAACTTTTTCGTTCCCAACTTCTAAAGAAATGGATTTTTTAAAGACACCAACTTTAGCGTGGGCAATCGCGAGCAGGGGTCTTTCTAAAATGACAGGCATCCTAAAATCTTTTAGGATATCAAGTATAATAAAATCTATAGGTAAGATAAATTTATCGATTTTTATCAGAAAATTCCTAACAATCCCTTTCAGAATGCATTTAGAATTGTCGGCAAGCTCAATGTTCATTTTGATTGTTTCAAGATTTCCTATACCCAGACGTTTGTACATAGAAAAGGCATGATGCTAATGCTTGCTCCTAAGTCTGCTAAAGCGTTGTTAAAGTCTAACGTTTTAATTGAGCAGGGTAGGATAAAGCTTCCAGGGTTCTTACTCCTTTAGGGGCAGTTGGTTAAGAAGAAGGGCTGAGCATCTATGATTCTTTCTAACGTCTTCATTTTCCATGGTTAATCGCTTGTTGGTTACGAGGCCTTTCATATATTTAGGATATTCGTCGGATTGCCTGATTTCCTTAAGGAAAGGTAGATTTGACTTAATTTTATTTAGGCTTTCCATGGTTTTATGGATTAATGCTTCTTCGGCATGTTGTTCAAGCCTTCTGGGAAAAGGAATTGGGGGAATGCACGGTTCTATATGGTGGGTTGTTGTTTGTCTTGGGGAGGTTTGTTTTAAACAGAAATCTTCGTCAGGGATAGATGTAACATTTTTGGATTCATCGTCATTCGAAAATCCGGAGTTAGCCGAAAAGTACTCGATTTCTTCAGGAGAGTAGTAGAATGGGGGTGTATAAAGGTGTTCCATCATTAGTGAAAATTGCCTTGCAATCTTCATTTTTATCTGTCTTAGTTTCTGCTTCTTTGGCCAAAGTTGTCACCCTGGACTCTAGACCTTGGATGATTTTATCATGGTGGTTTTGGCTTTTTTTAAGTTATGGCAAAAGGTTTTCAGCCATTCATCTTGTCTTGCTTGTCTCTTAGAGGCTTCCTCGATGTATTTCTTAATTGTTTCAGTCAAGATTTGTCCTCCTCAATCCTTAGGTGGTTGATTGGAACCGTATCCTCGGGTATGTTGGTTATGGATTGAAAAAGGGTTGCCATATTCCCCATATTTGACTTCTTCAATTTGTTTTACTTCCTCATTGAGGGGGCACTCCTTGTTGAGGTGAGGTCCTTTGCAAATTTTACATCCAACCTGGATTGCATGAACGTTTTTCTTTCGCTTCTTCATGTCTCGTCCCAGGTTGTCCAACTTGCTTACTAGAGCAGCTAGTCCATCACTGCTACTGTTGCTTCCAATATTTCTGCATATCGTTCCATCGTGCCATTTTTAAGAATGGTCAGCCATGGTCTGAATTGCTGGTGTTAACAAAGTTATATATACGTAATAATATCCAAAGTATAGAAAATTCCAAAACTACCCTTGAGGACAAAGGTAGTAGGAAAAATCTTACAAAAATACTACACGTTTAACCGGTAAGTGATTACCGGGTCGTTTTCCCAAAGACTTATGAAATTGAGACCTCGTTTGTTATTTGGACAATGACTTGAATTGGTTCAAACTTTTTGGATTAATTTTCTAAATCTACAATTAAAAACAATTAAAGCAAGCAAGAAAAATTAACGACTAAGCAATTTTAAAACAAATAACGGTAATTAAAGAAAACGACAAATAAGCAATTGAACTAGATTTAAACCCTAAATGCTTTTCTAAACTTTTTCTAATCCTAAATGACTATTTAAAAGTAAAAAGCTAAGGAAATTCTAAACCGAGAGTAATTTAAGCCAAAAAAAACGAAGAAAACGAGAACGGGGATCGAATCCCGTTCTTTAAAAAGTGAACTTTCAAAATATTAACCCTACGGAAGTAAATTTCAACCTAAGCCTAGAATATGATAAAAGAAAATTTTATAAAAAAGAAAATTATTTTTTTGATTATTTTTCTATTTTTTATGATTTTTTAAAGTTTTTAACTAAATTAATTCACGAAAAATATAAAACTTTAAGCTAAAATCCTAAAAAAAATTCTAAAAATAGCTTATGATAAGCAGGATGCAGGAAAAATAAGAAATCCTAAATAGCTAAACTAAATAAGCCGGGAAAATTCCAATAAGCAATCGAATTGCTTATTATACAAAGAACTCAAAAAAGGGTTAAAAGGTTTGATTGTGCAAACCTGGACGTAAAAGTCCCAAGGGCACGTTGGTGAGGGGAGTGTGTGTTAAGGCTTATAAAAGGGTTGAGGTTAAGTTGAGGTCGGGGATTCGAGTCTTGCTCACCCCCGACTTCCTTGGTTTCCCCTTTTTTTATTTTTTGCAAAAACCTAAAAAGCAAAGTTTTAAGCAGGTAAAAATGCCATTTTTGTGAAAACAACTTTTTTTGAAAATCTAAAATAAGCTTGAAAATTCTTAAACAAACTGACACATAACGCTTAACTATTTTTTACTTTTTAACAAAACTAAAGAAACTAAAAACTGAAATAAGCTACACTAGGACTAAATAAGCTATTCACTACTTATTACTAACCTAACAAGTTAACCTGATCTAAAAATGAGCACAAAGAATAAGCCATAAGCTAAAGATTTCAAATAAGCTCTTAGTGAAAAACTGAAAACTAAACAGACAACTTAGCTACTTTGGGCTTATTTTTAAGTATGCAAACAGATCCTTATAGCAATCTAACTTATACCTACTTAAACTATGACCTTTAAGCTTCTAAAATCAACTTTTGAAAACTATTTTGAAACTTAAATGCTTAATGAAAAAGCTCCTTTTAAACTGCTTAAATACTCAGTACATGCTGAGAAAATTTGTGGATTTTCAAAAGACAAACTGCAAATTTTGAGCTCAAAAACAAATGATCAAATTAACTTTTAAAGGCAAAATAAGCTAAATCAGATTGACAATGACCTAAAATCTACTTGAGACTAGAGAATTAAGACCTAATAACTATATTAACCATCTGAAAATTGAACTAGAAAATGACCGAGTGACTATTTTTACTGCTGATGCAGTTTGCACAAAAAAATGACCAAATCTTAAAACTAACAAATGCAGACTAAAGAGCTAGTTTATATAACTTTTTAAACACTAAACTGAATGCAAAATGAGCAATTATTCTAAACAAAACAGACTTGAGCTTGTGATGCTAATAGAACTAGGCTTAAACTAACAGAACTTAACTTAAACTAATTCTTATAAATGAAAGCTAAATCAAAGCTATATTTGATGCAATATACATTTGATTGTTAATGAGACGAGGTTAACAACAAAGCAAAGCATGATTACAAATGATTCAAACACATAGGAATAAACAATAATGAATTAAACACAAGACACTCCTAAATGAGAGAAAATAAATATTAGGTTGCCACCCAAAAAGCGTTTTTCTTTATTTATGAGTCTTGTAGCTAGACTTGGAGTCACACGTCCTTACGTGACTCCTTCTTCATCTGCAACTCTAGTCAAATATTCTGGTCCAAGTTCTAGACATTCTTTATAAAGCCCTAAGATTTTGTTTATCACGTACTCCACTCCCCTTCTCTTGTCTTCCTCATTCCTAAGGTAGACCGACTTCGTATGCTCTTTTTTAGGTCCGATAGCGAGTCGTATTGCTCTATCTTATAGGGCATATTATAGGCAATCTCATTGATTCCGTTAGTGAACTTCTCCACTCCTAGTGAGAGGTCATGAGTCATATTAGATATTTCAATAAAGGGCTTCCCTAAAACTACATTGAAATCTAGGGTCATAGATTAGAACTAATATCCTTAACAATCATAAAGTCTACAACATAAGTGAAGTTTCCTACAAAAACGTGCATCCCCTTAATCCTTCCTATGAAATTGGTTACCCCTCTATTTAGATCTTTCCTAGGTTCAAGTTTTCTTCTCCTGATCCAATTATACATCATCCGGTGATGATGTTCAGGGGAGTTAAGATCTATGTAGGCTTTTTTCACATGCACATGTCTAATGTTGCATGGTATTTTCAGGTTTGACAGATATCCTTCTACAATGATGGGGTCCCTTAAAAACAAGGATAGAATGGGGCCACTCATTAGGTACTTATGGTATGTTAATTCGCTCCTAGTTGGAGATGTATCAAAGTACTCTACTCCTAATCCTTCTGTCATTGCATTAACCTCCACTTCAAGTTCTTCTTCATGCGAATCATCATACTTCTTAATTATTTCAATAAACATTACATCTCTATCATCTTCCTTAGTGCAAACAAACTTTTGGTCAGATGATCGGGGAACCAAGCCGGAGGACTCAAGGAACGAATTAAGTTTATGAACTTTCTCTGTGATGAATGAGATTGATGGATCAAGTGGTGAGGGTAGGGTGGTGTTAATGTTTTTGGGTTGTCCATCTCTTCCTTTTCTTTATCTGACTTGTCATCACGGGATTTGTTTGGTTGCTTGGGACATATTGTGATGGCATTGATCGAACTATGGATACGTGTTGAGCATTGGGGGTCTTCTGTTGGGTAAGAACGAGGGAACAAAACTAGACAGGTGGGGTTAACATTCAGTTTCGGGTTCTTAACCGTGTCACTCGGGAGTACTCCTATTATTCGATCAGTGATGGCTTTCAAAACTGTGTCAATTTTGTTGGTCATCTTGCCTTGTTATTATTTGAAATTGGCTTCAAACTTAGACAATCTAGCGACCTGAGATGCCATGAAGTTGGACACCAATCCTTTGAGATTTGATTGATTGTTAAAACTTTAAGGATTATTGTTGAAGGAGCGGTTCGTTACCGTTAGGCTGAAACCGATTAGGTGGGTTTGAAAAATTATTTTTAGAATTTTAGGGTTGTCTCCACCTAAGGTTTAGGTGACTTTTCTATGACGGATTGTAGGTGTCACCAACATTGTTTTGCTCGGGTTTGAAAGTGAACCACTTGCCTCCTGCTTCGTCGTTACACGAGAACACATAATCAACAAAAGCTTGCTCAGGATTTTCCATGGTGTCGTGGGGACCAATACATATCTCGCATGAAGAAGAGATTTTGTTCACTTGAACAGGTTTCTTAGGAGCAAGATGAGCTTCGATCAAGCGTTGGACTTGATTTTTGAGGCTGGGAATTCGACAACGTCGGATGTAATCGGACAAACTTGAGGCGATGCCTAGACGTTTACGAGAGTGTTTTTTGGGCCGTTCCAACTTCGTTGACAGAGAGGCTAGGTCCTCTAATAGCGCTCAAAAGATTATAGTGTTTATGTCACAAGCTTACCACAGCGATTGATCGATGTTTCATCTTGTGGCGGCATTGACTGGACAATAAAAGATTTTTGGACTTAGAGCCAAAATCGATGCCATGATGATGGACTTTTTGGAGAAAGTCCTTGAAACGAGTCCATGCTTCAGAAAAGACTCTCCTAGATGTTGTTGGAACATCAGGATGTCATTATGGAGTTTTACACTCCTTCCTGAGTAAAGAATTGATAAGGAAACGAAGTGGTAAAGATCCCCCATGTGTCAGATGATCCTGCTGAAAATGCTCAAGCCAAATGCTACCTTGATCCGAAGTGAAAATTGAAATAAACGCAGACTCGGCCCGTAAATTTCTTCCGTAATTGTAACATCAAAGTCAAGTGAGTCCACTAGTTTAGGAACTCCTTAAGGATGTTGGTTATTGATCCTTAAACCGAAGTTCGTGACTGAGAACCGTTATGCACCAACGATGGTGTCGGAATCGCAAGAAGGCCCCCACAATGTTTCCCTTCGGGAGCTCAATATGTTAATATAAATACACCATCAAAATTTTTATGTATATATTATGAAATATCCATGTTTTGTCGATGACAATCATAAAATCATCGAAAGTAGAAAATAAAGTTTATATGTTTTAAACCAATAGTTTTCTAACTAAATAATCATCATACATCATCTTTATCATATTCATCATTTGTCATCATGATCATCGTCCATTATTATTTCATATAACCCAAACTTCACATGTCATAATTTGTCATCTATTGATGCGGGTCTTGCAACTCGCAAGGAGTTTTATAATCCCCTAGGCAGAGTACCTAACCGTTGTAGTGTAGTATGGTAAGACTCGAGGGTTGTTATCATTCTCTAGGAGAATAGGTTGGAAAGGCTCGAACAGAATCTAACAAAGGTCTATGCGGTTGAGAGAAGATTCTTTTGTATTTTTATATTTTATAGAAAGCAGGTAAAATATCATGGTTTGAGAGGTTGGTTTGTTTTACCTAATTTAAACTAATTAATATCTAAACTACTGGTGATAACTCTATATGGTAAACAAACGTATTTACTTAATCATGCACTACTCCTAAGATTGCTTCTCCTAATCCTGTTTCTTTGTCACACTTGTGATAATCTATGTAAGTATTTCCTAAGTCATAAACGAATTACACGAATCTGCTGTCTATGTAATATTCCATTAAGGCAATGCACAAGTAAGGTAGTATGAAGACTATTACAAGGCCCCTAAGAGTATATTAAATGCATTTAAAATATCTTAAGAGGGATCAACCATATTAGGGGTAAGGTTGTATGAATACTGTTACTGATGGTATCCTTTCTACACACTCGTATTTCTCTAGACGTCTATGCTAATTTAATATCTTATGGCTAGTTTTCTAAAGCCTAACGCGCACATCCATCACAAGAAGCAACATTAAAAGGATTTAAAAACTAAGTTTCATGCAATCATAAGTAAATACTAATAGATCTAGCCTAGCATGTTAAGCACAAGAGAAGAACAAGAATTAATCAAACAACACATAGACATATTGAAAGATTAAAGGGATAGATGAACTTCACTTGATTAAAACATGTATTAAAGACAGTTACAATAGGGTTTTGAGGCCCTAAATACGGCCTAAAGGCTGCTAGAATGATTAGGGTTCATCTCCCAAAAGTTATACAAAGTTACACACTAAAACCCTAAAATCGGTTTTGTATATATAAGAAAAGCGTCGCGACGGCGTTGTGTTGTAGTCGCGACGCCGTCACCAAGTAGAATCTTCTAGAGCCGGTTTAAGTTGGCTACATCCTAACGCCGTCGTCAAATCCATGACGCCGTCACCATAAAATTCCTAACGCCGTCGCTTGAAGCCTGCGACGCCGTCTCCACGCTCTGTATGCACAATTCTTCAAGATAAATGGTGTAGAGTCGTAGTCTTGTCTATTTCTTCTCCAAATAAGCCCAAGTCACGTAAATTCCTCCAAATGCCATCGAAGTGCTAAAAACCTGAAAACAAATGATTAAGCACATAATCTAGGCATATTTGCATGATTTAGGGGGTTAAATGATCCCGAAATAGTGTATAAAATGACACCTCATCAAAAGGTCACCTCGATCATATAACTAGCCCTACGCCCATGCTTCGCACTTATTTTTAGTGCAAGATACCCCTAATACACCCCTTCGAGCCTATCCTTTTCGCGGTTCTCGTAATTTTTGATGGATTCTAGATTATTAATGAAGAGCATTGTTTACACCCCACCAAAAATGTTACACCTAAATCGCCTTAGCCTTACTTGTATGTACTTATTTTTAGTACATTATTGTTATCATATTTGTTAAACCCCAATTAATTATTTACTTGAGTACATGGTTGCTAAGTCAAGTCATTTTTAGTGTATACAATTTTGGGACGATTAGGATTCATGGTAGTATTTATTATACAGAGAGATGGGGAAGAAAAGTTAAGTCATTACCCCCGTGTTTGTCTAATATTCTCCATGTTATGTTGATCCTTCTCAATTTGGATCATTTGCTAGTTTATGTTTTTGAGTATTAAAAACTCAAGTGTAGGGGTGCATCTATAAACCTCAAAGTCATGTATTATTTATGTATTAGCAAATGGCAAGGCAAAAGTGTACAAAAAATCGAAAAACAGAAAAAAGAAGAAAAATATATGTACATGCTGTCATTTTGCTTATGTTTATATTTATGTTTAAGAAAGAGTCGAGAAAAGAAAAGAAATAGTTTGATGTAGAGTTTGTATATTATTATCCTAGTTTCATCAAGTCTTGGCTTAGCAACGCCTTTTTTACAAAGTGTTTCTTTGTAATGATTAACTTTCCACCACTAAAAATACCCCAATTATCCCCAAACCGTGTTTCCTTTACCCTACACCCAAACATCACAACCCTTTAAAGACCTTTTTGATTGTAATTCCTAGGTGCTTACGCCAAAGCGGTGGAGGTTTTTGATCCTTTATCAAGCTTATGGTAATTTATATACTATGACAGGTAATGAGTGTTATTTTCTTATTTTCGATAATATTATAATTCATTATTACACCTGAGAGAATGAGAGAATCCAAACACTTATGTGAGGTGCTAGTATATAATTTATGCACTTTTAATTACGAGGTCTAGTTGGTTGTGTCATAAATTATATTTATTGAGTAGGTTAAATGCCTCCGATATTGCTATTAAGTAGGTAGAAAAACTCATTTGCTTGAGGATAAGCAAATCCCAAGTGTAGGGATTTGATGAGGTGTAATTTTATACACTTTTTCAAGGTCATTTAACCCTTAAAATGACACAAATATCCTTATTTATTGTGCTTAATCGTTTCTTTTTATGATTTCAGCATTTGGGAAGCATTTGAGGAATACACTTTGGACTCAATTTGGGAAGAAAACGGACAAAAGATTCAAATTTACCTCAAGACGCTCAAGATATATGTTACCAGACTGTAGAGATGTCGTCACAATCTCTCTTGACGATGCTGGAGATCTCAAAGGACGACATCAAGATCAAATCCTACGACGTCAAACCAACCAACTCAGAAGAAGCATAAAGAAGATTCGCAAGCTGACGACGTCACAAATAACAAGTGATGATGTCAGAACGTTTTTCCTATATATACAAACCCTAGTTTTTGTGTTTTAAGTGTGGAATACTTAGGAGCCGATTTTATACCATATAGCAGACGTTTTTATGGTTTTAACCCTATTTTATTCATCAATACTCCATATTTTATTGAAGTTAGTCCCTTTTCCCCTTAAAATATATCTTATGTCAATGTATTGTTGATTAACCTATTTCTTCACTTTCGATTAACATGTTAGGATAAATTTATTAGTGTTTACTTATGATTGCATGAAACTTAGTTTGTAATTCCTTTTATTATTGTTTCTTATTGATGGTGTGCACATTAGGCTCTAGAAAACTAGCTTCTATTGAAAGCGAAGACGTCTAGGGAAACGTGATTGTGTAGAAAGGATACCCTCGTAATAGTCTTCATACTACCTTGCCTTTATAGGGTTGATCACCGTTTAAGTAATTTTATTGCATGTGATTATCGTTAGGGAACCTTGTAATACTAGTCTTCATACTACCTACTTGTATTTTTGTCCCTTATTCGGTTATTACAAAAATAGCGAGTTTTTGTGCTTCGCTTACCGAATTAGAAATTATTACAATTACATCACAAGGGTGACGAACCATAGCATTAGTGAAAGTGTCGTCGAGGTAGGTGTAATTAAAGATAGTTACAATTCTTAAATTTATATTTTGCCAACATTACCTAAAACACCACGTTAACTGAGCAGTGCACCCAGTCAGATGGAGTTACCAGGATAATAGGAGTGTCGATCACTAATAGCGAAGAACTAATTATTGTTTATCAATTTTTTTTGTTTACTAAACTAAGTTTAATTTAAACTATGTTTAATTCAATTCTATGTAAACCAATGCTAAACCTATGTTAATCCTAATTCTAATGGATAAAAAGGGAGGTTTTCAGCCTGAGAGACTGGCACAGGTTAGTGGTGACTTTGATCTACTTAAGACACAATAACACACGCAAGCGAACAGACAAAAGATAGAAGAGTGGTCTAGCCAAATATAAGAAAACTGTATTAACCATGATTAATCCGATTAGAACGTTGGTTTGTTTATTTAATGCAATGAATACTTATCTCGAGGTGGCATATCATTCTTAATACTTAGGTGTTACTTCTTCCTAAGACCTAGACGTAGAATTGTGTCACAATTAAATGCATCCGCATAAAGCATCCTATTTGTTGATTATAATCTATCTTAGGGGTTAAAGCAATAGTGATCTTGTTAAACCCTAGCTCATAGAGACTTTACCCACTTACTACTTAATGGCAATTTATATACTAGTAGTCCACTGGCCAAGTCTTTACCAGTTGATTAAGAACGTACTCGTTGATCCCAAGGGTCACCTGCCGGTCCAACTAAGCTCACTAATCTAAAGGCGAAGATAGGTCATTATTTGTGATCCTATTGGTCTAGATATATAAATCACTATATGAAGAGCCATCCCAACACCTAGCTAACTTGATCGGTATCACTAGATCCAGTTGAATGATAGGTCGCATACAAAAGCATGTAAACAAGTATAAATTGATAAACATAAACAAGCAATTAACGATAAATTAAGCATTTGAGATAAAAAAAACTAAACATTTAAATCTTCATAATAATGGCTAATACCCAAGGGTATTAGCCCTCAAACGTCATAATCAATACAAGAGTAATAATTCAACCAAGGTAAACTAACCGAGTTAAACGAATGATACCAAAAATCAAACGATTACTAGAGTATAAGAGATTACAAAGTGTTTCCTACGGAATTAGTAGCTTTGCTTGACCTTTTCTGCTCTTCTTATCTTCTAAAAATCGACTTTTGTGGTTAAGGTATTGAAAATATGATCAAGAACAATGAAAACCCTTTTTTAGGTTTTCTATTTATAGGGTCTGGAATTTGGTCGATATGGCGTATCGAAAGACTTGGATATGGCGTATCGGGGGTTTCTTGGAGTAGGGATCATGTTTGATATCTTCCAGAATATTTTATTACTTTAAATTGAATACGACGTATAGACTCCTTCTGGATACGACGTATTGATCTTTATTCCTTCGTGGTCTTTTATGAAGTGCAGGCACAGATACGTCGTATCTTCCTTGATGGATACGGCATATAGGATGTCAGTGTTAATATCTTTAAATGTCTCTGTTTAAGCTCCAGAATGCGTGCCTTTTTGCTAATCTTCACCAAGTACTCCATAATTACTGCAATTCTCAAATACAAATGATTAAGTAAAAATTCTTGCAATAATCATACAAAATGAGTTATTTACATGGGATAAATGATGCTATAAAAGTAAACTGTTATTATGTATCATAAACCCCACACTTAATGTAATCCTACTTTTCCCTCCAAGTATCCTTAAGAAGTTTATGAAAATAAGTCCCAAAGGAATATTACCGTTAAAGCATTTATTCGATCAATTACAAGTACACAACCAAACACGTTACAAAATAGGAAGATGAAAACACTCAAATCCACTCAAACAATCTATTGGTAAACATGTAATAAAATTCGCTCAATGCTCGAATCGTGACGATATTTCTATCATCGGCTAGACAAGGATACACATCTTGTAACGCACTCTCTGATGAAGAGGCATCACTTATAATCATAGGCGTCATATCAAAGGCCAAAAAAGGTCATAAAACAAAACTGATAAAGAAAAGGTGGAAAGCCGGAAACAAACATCGTCTCCCATTATGAAGTTTAACATGCATAAACTAAAGGAATTTAAAAGGACGAAACATGTGTCCAAAACATAAGTCTGCAAGAGTCAATAATAATAGAGTGGAAGCTAAAGGGTCTCTTCCTAAGCACAATCTCTCATGCCCAACTCCCTCTAGTTACCTGCCGTAAGAAACATGAAAAGAATACGGCTGAGCATGACGCTCAGTGCACGGATACAATGATAATGAAATAATAAACATAAGTCCTGAATAAGGAATATAAAGCAGCGGAAAGATTCATGAGTGTCATGAGGAACCTGGAGAAATATGTCATGAAGAATAGCAATGAACATGTAAAACATGGTTGTTAAGATGTACAAGTATAATGAAATGTCATAGGTAGCGTAACATAGCAATAAGGGTTTGCCCACGAGCTCATATAATCATACATAATAATAACGTGCATACATGCATAAAGTAGAGGGGATCCTCAACATGTACTAGAGGGTGACTCTATAATAAAATAGTGGAGGGATCAGCTCAATGTGATGAGATGTAGAGCACACAACCAACCAAATCACCATGAACGTGTAAACAAGTAAACTAGGATGCACCCATACGCCCCAATAATAAAGGACAGAACATGAAATAAAGTAAACATGAAAAGGACGCCGCGTGAAAATCACTCCTCACAACGCGAAAGAGTCATGACACAGGTGCCTCAAGAGTCATGTCATGTTACCTCCATAACTAGTGGTAATCACATAAATCATTGGTCATGCATATAATCCACGGGCATTAGTGGTTTATAAAAATAAAACAAAGGAATAAATCAAGGCAAAACATAGAAATGGGGAAGTCATAGCAAGTTCTGGGGAATGAATCAAGAATAAAGGAAGTCCTAACTGAAAGGACGGGATATCCGTACCTCGGTAAATGAAGCATGAAAGGAAGAAACAGAAAGATAGCACTCCTTCATCACACGTGCTACATGAAAAAGAGCTTGTAATAAGTTACTTGTGCATATTGTTAAGTTTCTACTATTTTTAGTATCTTTCCTTGAATAGAATACTTGTGTGTTTCTTGAATTATGGGATTACCATGATTTGTATCTTATAATACTTGAAATATCGAAAAGTAGTAACTTCCTTTATATAGTAAGTTTCCAAAAATAGCAGGTTTCTATAATAGTAACATTCTTCTAAAAAATACTGTTTCCATAAATAGTAACTTTCTAAAAATAGCAGGTTTCCATAAATAGTAACTTTCTAAAAATAGCAGGTTCCCATTTCTGTGTCTTGGATTAATAATAATCTATTTTAATTAATTAGATCAATCATGTTATTTAATATACTTGAGGTTATAATTAATAATTTATAATATTTAATGGATGTAATGCCAACTTCATGATAATATGGATGTTAATAGTACTTATTTAATGTTAAGGATATAATGGTCATTTCTATAAACTTCAAGGGTAATACCTGTAATTAGTTCACGTTAAAGCTTTAAACTGTCAATGTATATTTTAGTCATGCTTGTTTACTCGTCTTATCGTTTTCCGACGACTGTTCTTGTAAATTAAATAACAATGAAATTCATTAAGCTTTTCATTTTAAGTCTCTTTTAATTAATCTAACACGTATAGAAACAATTTAATTATCGTGATAATGTGACCCGTAATTTAAATCCCCAAATGGGCCGAATACCCCATGTGGGCCGGACCCACTTGGGTCGAATGCAAATTAAGCCCAAACAATAGGCCGAGTGGCCTTGGGCCTGCGTGTGACTTTGGGCCGGTTAGCCCATACCAATTAAACCATAAGCCCGAAAACAATTTAGCTCATTAGCCCACATATTAAGCCGAACCACATTAAGCCATAAGCCTATTTTATAAGCCGAAAATCATTAAGCCATAAGCCCATATTACAAGCCAAAATTAATAGGTCATGAGTCCACATTTATAAATCGCAAATCATTAAGTTTTATAATCCCCTTTTTAAGTCGAAAATCATTAAGTCATAACCCACTTATCAGTCGAACCAATTAAGCCATAAGCCCTTATTTAAGATGAAAACAATTATGTCATAAGCCCACATGATAAGCCGAAATTCATAAGCAATGATATGCCGAGCCCTTAAGGGGTCTCGGCTTGGTTATTTGGGTCACAACACACAACGCAACACATCCAATTTAATCTATGCCGAGAGCCTTAGGGTCTCGGCTTATTTCCGTGACAACCGAACACACAACATCAATACAATTATGCCGAGCCCCATATGGGGTCTCGGCTTGGTTCTTTTGGCCAAAAGCCACCCGAACACTCCCCTACACATGCCTTACTCGACTTTATTCATCAAGTAATATATTAACATTAATTAACTATCATAATTCACATCTTTTCCTTGTTCTAATTTATGTATAATCTTTATTATTTCATGTGACTTGTTTTCATGCATGCATAATAATCAAAAGAAAAGATAAAAAGGTTTTCGTGAGATACCGATTACGGGGATGGATCGAGGATGGAATAGAGGTAGAAAACACTATGATTTCACGAACAAAGATCGAAAAACTCCTCCTTCTTCCTTGTGGGTGCCGCCGGTTTGTAGAATAGTTTAGGGTTTCTTATTTTTAAATTCTTGTACAATGAATGAGATAAAAGAACTTGTTAATTATATTGAGTTTAAGCTTATGGGCTTGGGCTTGGACTTGCTTAACAAGATGGGGCTCTTTTCTTTGTGTATATGCCGAAATATTCATAAGCCCATAGATAATTATGTAGTTTTTATTTTATGTCATATTTCGTGTGTCTTCGTGTGTTCATGATTTGTAAATTTTAATTTCGTGCGTTAACTAGTCATGATATTAAATTCATAGGTTTTCTTGTCGTGATTTTATTGTTTATTAAAATTTTAAATTTCATGGTATTTTCATGTGGGTTTTACAACTCTTCCCCTCTTAAAAGAATAATTCGTCCTCGAATTAGAAATATGATACGACTGAAAAGAACATACCAGATCATGGAAGAAAATGAGGATAGGAAGTCCGTATAGACTCCTCGGTTTCCCAAGTGGCTTCCCGTTCAGATATCCTCCAAATGATTTTTAACGAAAGGAATAGTCTTTTTCTCATGACTCTGACTGACTGTCTAATGAATAGACTCGGGTTCTTTCGTGTAAAGATAGAAGCTTCAACCGATCTGACCAAATGGATAAGAGACAACGTGGAGATGATGATACTTGTAACCTCTGAGTAAAGATATATGAAATACGTTGTGAACATGAGAGAGTTGGGGAGGTAACGCCAAGCGATAAGAAACCTCACCCACGCGTTCAAGAATTTCAAATGGTCCTATAAAACGAGGACTAAGCTTGCCCTTAATACCAAAACGCCTAACTCCAAGGTAGTGATCTTCCAAGAATAAACAATGTTCAACAAGCTGAAATTTTAACAATCTGCGATGCTGTCGGCCTTAACTTCTGACGTGTCTGAGCTTCTTTAAGCTTTTCCCTGGCGACAGCGACCTTCTCATTGGTCACCTCAATCATCTCCCTGGGCCCTCAAGAACCCGCTCACCAACATTGATCCCAACAGATAGGGAAAGCACTGGCAATTCCTAACCGTATAAACATTTCAAAGGGAGCGCAACCCATTGATATTTGCATGCCAACTGTTATTATTCCGAACTTCAACGAAAAAAATAGTTAGTCCGTGGGAGAGGGGGGGGGGCGCCAATTGTCCTGTCCATATCTAAAGCAGCATGAACGTAAATGTCTCGCGGAGGTTTCGTTAGATCTGTGAGAGAGGGTAGATGCTTTAACAGTGTCCCGTCTGGTCTCTGGAGTGAGGAGGGAGAAGGGCCGTACTGAACTTGAGCCTGGTTCCCCAAGCGTTCTGTAAACCTTCCAAAACGAGACTGAAACGTGGATCTCTATCGGATCCACGATTGCTGATTGGAGTACCCGTTAGTACGAACTTTCATTCCCTATTCTTGCTGGAAACTCTCTGCCAATCTACTGAATGAAAAATCCCATACGAATAGGAGAAACGCTCTATTCTGGTCAAACGATCCACGACTCCCCCAGATAGCGTCGTGCTTCCTCTGAGTCCGTGTAAAAAACCTGTAAACCACTAACCATAGATATTTCGTCCCATTTCCAAACAGGAATCTCAAATGTTGATAGTAAAAACCAACTTGCACAACGCAGATGTTCGAATCTTACCTTTTGCTGACAGATAAAACAACTTTGATATACAAATTTTGCCTGAGGACATCTCGTTTCATACCACTACATAACCACTCCAACCAGAAGTGTTGCTTGAGATCATGATAACGCTCTTCGTCGAACCCTGGATGAATGGAAAAAAGGAGAACTATGAGCTTCGGTCATCAAAACCACTACTCCCAGAAGTGCAAAGGATCATTCCAGGTACAATAAACTTAGTTGCCAGAGCATGGCCCTTGCCACAGAATGCCACATCACATCAACAATCGAAAACTTGGATCGGTCAGCTTGTCTAAATTCTGGATGATTGCCCAGATTTCACACCATTCGTCCTTATTGAACCCCTGCCATAAACGGAGAAATTAAAGTTAGCTCAACCCCCTCAGACCTAGCCCAGAAACCATTCGACCACTAACACATAACTCAATGTCCAAAACGTTTCATCAGATCACGAAAATGCTCTTCTTCTACTTTGATGAATGCCAGCTTATCATACCAATCATACCTGATAATCCTACTTAAACAGCGTCAGCCATCCGACATTTGCTTTCCCCGGATGATACTGAATGTAGGGTCATAAACTTTAGTAACTAAAACCAACGTCTTTGTCTCATATATAATTCTCGCAAGATGAAAATATACTTGATACATTTATGATTGAACGGTGAAAATGTCACATTATTTCGCCATAAAGTATGACTCCTAGAATTTAAGAGCGAAAAACAACAGCTGCTAATTCTAGGTCATGGGTATGGCGTATAGTCTTCACACTCATAAGGTTTTAGCTGTCGTGATGCATAGGGCCACTCACTTTTGCCCATGCTGCATGAGTACACACCCCAAGTACCTTTCTTTGAAGCATCACTATAAATCTGAAATCCACCTGAACCGGATGGGAGAGTAAGGATAGGTGCGGAGACTAAACGCTGCTTAAGCTCTTCAAAGCTCTTCTCATCGCTCGTCGTTCCAAACAAACTTCTCACCCTTTCGCATGAGCTTATCAAGGGTAAAGGGCCAGTCGTGAAAACCCATCTACAAATCTACGATAATAGCCTGCTAATCCGAGAAAACTCCTTACTTCAGTCACTGATGTCGGTCTTGGCCACTTAGTGATAGCCTCAACCTTCGCCGGATCCATGGTAATCCCTTCTGATGAAACTATGTGACCCAGAAAAGCCACTTCTAAGCCACCAAAAAGTCGCACTTGGAAAACTTGCATATAGTTTTCTCTGTGGTAAGATCTGTAACAACAGTGCGAAGATGGTCCTCATATCCTCCTTAGATTTTGAAAAAACCAGAATATAATCCGATGAATTACGATGACTAAACTTGTCTAAGAATTCATGAAAGAATCGGTCATCAAGTTCCATAAACACAGCTGGAGCATTTTCGTGAGACAAAAGGCATAACCAAAAATCATCCAGTGGCCATAACGTGTCGAAAAGCAGTCTTGGAAATATCCTGCGCTTTCACTCGTAACTGATGGAAACCCGGATCCTTAAATCAATCTTGGAGAAAAGCTTACACCCTGAAGGCTGATCGAATAAATCGTACAATACTGAGAGGAGGATAACGATTACGGATAGTGATCTAGTTAAATTCACGGTAGTCGAGATACACAATCTCATGCTACCGTCCTTTTTTCTTGCGAACAAAAACTGGAGCACCCATGGCGATACACTTGGGCGGATAAAACCTCGCTCCAACGACTCTATTGGCAACTGATCCATCAACTCTTTCAACTCAATCGGAGCCAAGCGATAAGGAGCCTTGGAGATTGGCACTGCTTCCTGGAATAAGTTCAATGTGAATTCAACATCGCGAATGGAGAGAATTCCAGGAAGTTCTTCTGGAAATACGTCTTGGAAAATCGAAACAATTGGCATGATCATGAAATAAAGAAACATCTGAAGTCGTGCATGAATATTAGCAATGAAACCTTCACAGCCGTGATATAATAGAGACGTTGCTTCCTAAAGCATAATGCATTTTCATAGAATGTCCCGGTAGGGAAACCATGATAGATAAATTCAGGAGTCTGAATAATGCCGAAAAATCCACGACGGAATGACAACAATCGTAGCATGGTCGTCTATAACCAGTCCCATACCCAGAATTATATCAAACTCACACATGTCTAAAGGAAGCGCATTAACTGAACGGATCTTGTCATTAAACTGTAGAGGAAGGTCTCTATACACATGGGTAATACGTGCGGAGTCTTTCATGGGCGTGGATATACATAACACATGGTCAAGTGGTACAGGTGTCATAGTAGATATGATGCCAAACTTTGTTAGAAACACAGAATGTGTTGCACCCGTATCAAATAAAACAAATACTGCATGTCCGAAAATAAATAATGCACCAGTGATGGTACCTGTAGCATTAGCAGCCTGGTCCTGAGTCAGCGCAAAGACGCGGCCTGATGCGTCTGGCTTCTTGTCAGCATGACCAGACGAACTAGCCCCCGTGTTCTTCTTGCAATCTCTCTGAAGATGACCAGCTTGACCGCACTTAAAACAAGTACCTGCAGCACGACGACACTCTCCTGGTTTTTCTACGTCCACACGTGTGTGCAGACAGGAAAGTATAACCCCGGACGTGCCCTGTTTTGTTTGGAACCGATTCAATAATGGATTGTGAGACATGGATTTTGAGACAAAAAGTTGGAATAAACTTGTTACATCAACATGAATACCAGAAAGGTAGCTCGGTGGGACTGCTGACCCCTGTTCCGTTGGTCGCGTCCAGCACCAGAGTTCTGTTCATTTTAAAACGTGATGTATATTTATATCATAGAGCAGATGGAGGATGATAAAGAATTAAAGATTGGACCGTTGTTGTCACGTGAAGTGAATGGTTGCTATTGTGTTACGGAAGTTACCACAACAGCCCTGCCTGTCTACCCATGAACGGTCATTCTCTGTCATGACCCCTGGTGACTATTCTGCTGAATTAACGACTGATGCTGTCCCCCCTTATGCCTGAATAATGATTTGGGTTGGTACATGTTATAAAGATAAGAAGGTCAAAAAACGCTGATAGGTCACATAATTTAATTACTGAAGGTTTTACCTCTTCTGATCGTTCAGGCCTTCCATCAATCATCCCAGTCTCGGAGGAATCTCAAAGTTGCGAGCAGCATCTGCAACTTGATGCAACATCAGTAAACTCATGCATAGGCATAACGGTTTCTAGGATCGACTGTGAGACCCCAAACGAAAGTTCTTGCCTGCTCCTCTGAGTGCCAATCACAAGCCTGTCCAAGAAAATCCAGCTATACGGATAAAACGCTGCAAAAACTCATTACTGCTACTCGATAGCCTGTCCCTTTGGCGAAGAGAATGAAATTCCGCTTAGGCGCTCTTAGCTCAGCTCGATGGAAAAATTTGAGGAAGACTAACTCCTTTAAATTTGCCCATGACAAAGTGAGAATCCATGCAATCTCCTCCTTTGGCCCTGCTGTAAGGCCTTCCACCATGCTAGCGCGTCACCCTCAAACTTATAAACGGCTAACCTCGCCTTAAACACATCATCACAACCCATTACATCAAAGATCTTCTCCATGTGAGAGATCCAGTTCTCAGCATCAACTGGAGTTACCGCCTTCTCGAACGTACGGGGCTTTTGCTTGTTAAAGCGTTCCAGCCAGGTATGAATAGTGACTGGTGGAGGATTTCCACCTGAGCCACTAGCACCATTACGGTACTCTTCACGAACTTGTTCACGGATCTGTGGAAGCATAGCATCCACGGCTGCCTGGACAGCTGCAGCGAGTTCAGCATCTGTACGCGTGTTCACCATCTGTCATAAAAATATTTTAAAGGTTAAGCGGTTAAAACGGTCAAAACATGAATGAAGGAACGTCGATTCTGAAGGAACCTAATATCTACCCAATCCTCACAGGTCAAGTTTTAGAGCCTACAGGTCGAAAGCCTGGGCTCTGATACCATAATTGTAACGCCCCTCTCTGATGAAAGGCATCACTTATAATCATGGCGTCATATCAAAGCATAAAAGGCATAAAACATAACTGATAAAGTAACAAGGTGGAAAGCCGGAAACAAACATCGGCTCCCATTATGAAGTTTAACATGCATAAACGTAAAGGAAGTTTAAAGGACGAAACATGTGTCCAAAACATAAGTCTGCAAGAGTCAATAATAATAGAGTGGAAGCTAAAGGGTCTCTTCCTAAGCACAATCTCTCATGCCCAACTCCCTCTAGTTACCTGCCGTAAGAAACATGAAAAGAATACGGCTGACAAGACGCCATGCAACGGATACAATGATAATGAAATAATAAACCATAATCCTGAATAAGGAATATAAAGCAGCGGAAAGATTCATGAGTGTCATGAGGAACCTGGAGAAATATGTCATGAAGAATACGATAACCATGTAAAACATAGTTGTTATAAGATTACATGAGTATAATGGAATGTCATAGGTAGCATAACATAGCAATAAGGGTTTGCCCACGAGCTCATATAATCATACATAATAATAACGTGCATACATGCATAAAGTAGAGGGGATGCCTCAACATGTACTAGAGGGGTGACCTCTTATAATAAAATGGGTGGAGGGATCAAGCTCAATGATAAGGATGTAGATCACACACCCACAATCACCATGAACGTGAAAAATGTAAACTAGGATGCACCCATACGCCCCGAATAACAATGGCCAGACATGAAATAAAGTACATGAAAAGGGACGCCGCGTGAAATCACTCTCAACGCGAAAGAGTCATGACACAGGTGCCTCAAGTGTCATGGTCATGGTACCTCCATAACTAGGTGGTAAGTCACATAAATCATGGTCATGCATATATATAGCTCGGGCAGTGGGTTATAAAATAAACATGGAATAAATCATGGCAAAACATAGAAATGGGGAAGCATAGCAGTTCTGGGGAAATGAATCATGAATAGAAGGAATGTCCTTACTGAAAGGACGGAATATCCGTACCTGGACAATGAAGCAGTGAAAGGAAGAAAACAGAAAGATATCACTCCGTCTTCACACGTGCTACATGATAAAGAGCTTGTATAAGTTACTTGTGCATGATTTAAGTTTCTTTCTATTTTTAGTAACTTTCCTTGATTAGTATACTTGTATGTTTCTTGGATTATTGGATACCATGATTTGTATCTTATTATACTTGATATTCTAAAAGTAGTAACTTTCCTTATTTAGTAAGTTTCCAAAAATAGCAGGTTTCTATAAATAGTAGCTTTCTAAAAATAGCAGGTTTCCATAAATAGTAACTTTCTAAAAATAGCAGGTTTCCATAAATAGTAACTTTCTAAAACGCATAGCAGTTCCCATTTCTGTGTCTTGGATTAATAATAATCTATTTTAATTAATTAGATCAATCATGTTATTTAATATACTTGAGGTTATAATTAATAATTTATAATATTTAATGGATGTAATGCCAACTTCATGATAATATGGATGTTAATACTAGCCAAATATAAGAAAAATGTATTAACCACGATTAATCCAATTAAAACATTGGTTTGTTTATTTAGTGCAATAAGTGCTTGTCTCGAGGCGGCATATCATTCCAAGATTTAGGCGGTACTTCTTCCTAAAACCTAGAAACGTAAAATTCTATCACAATTAAACGCATCCGCATAAAGCAACCTATTTGCTAATTATAATGATGGTGTTCTTATTAAAAACCTAGCTCCTAGAGACATTACCCACTTACTGCTTAATGGGAATTTATATACTAGTAGTTCACTGTCTTTATTAATCGAATAAGAACGTACTCGTTGATCCTAGGGTCACCTGCTGGTCCAACTAAGCTCACTACTTTAAAGGCAAAGTTAGGGCATTATTTAAGATCCTATTGGTCTAGATATATAAACCACTATATGGAGAGCCATCCCTGCATCTAGCTAACTTGGTATGTATCACTAGATCCAGTTGAATGATAGGTCGCATACAAAAGCACGCAAACAAGTATAAATTGATAAACATAAACAAGCAATCAACGATAAATTAAGAAATCAATATAAACAAACCAAACATTTAAATCTTCATAACCATGGCTAATACCCAAGTGTATTAGCCCTCAAACATCATAATCAATACAAGAGTAATAATTCAACCAAGGTAAACTAATCGAGTTAAACGAATGATACCAAAAATCAAACAATTACTCGAGTATAAGAGATTACAAAGTGTTACCTATGGAATTAGTAGCTTTGCTTGACCTCTTCTACTCTTCTTGTCTTCTGAAAATTGACTTTTGGGGTTAAGGTATCGAAAATATGATCAAGCACACTAAAAACCAGTTTTTAGGTTTTCTATTTATATTGTCTGGAATTTCGTCGATACGGCGTATCGAGAGAGTTGGATACGGGGTATCAGGGGTTTCTTGAAGTAAGGACCACATTTGATATCTTCCTGAATATTTAATTTCTTTATCTTGAATACGGCGTATTGGAGACTCCTAGATACGGCGTATTGGACTTTATATCTTCATGGTTTCTTGTGAAGTGCGGGCACATATACGCCATATCTTCCTTGATGGATATGGCGTATAGGATGTCAGAGTCAGTTTCTTCATATTTCTTTATCTAAGCTCCAGAATGCGTGCCTTTTAGCTGATCTTCACCAACTACTCCAAAATTCCTGTAATTCTCAAATATAAACGATTAAGTAACAATTCTTGCAATAATAATAGAAAATGGGTATTTTATATGGGATAAATGATGCTATAAAAGTGATGTTATTTGATGTCATCAAATATCTCCCCACTTGAATTCTACTTGTTCTCAAGTAGCCTTTAGAAGTTTATGAAAATGTATTCCTAAGAATTTTTCTGTTAAGCTTTTATTTGATAAATTACTAGTACACAACCAAACACCTCACGAAATAGGAAGATGAAAACACTCAAATCAATCAACTAATCTACGTGGTAACATGTAATTAATTTACTCAATTGCTCGGTCCTGACGAGTATTCTATCATAGGCTTGGCAAAGATACACATCTCCACCACTAGAGCTACAGAGTAACAAGTTTATAAAGGTAAACTAGGTTTTATTATTTTTCAGGCTTAAAAGGGTTTAATTACTTTATCTAGTCTCTACCGATACCAATATTCTAGAAAAAGCAACAAAGACCATACATACACACTCATAATGATGGGATAGACACATATAACTGCATTCAAACCTTAATTCGAATAAGCTAAAGAGTATGACTAGTAAACTGATATACGTATGGATCTTCTAACTTTTACCAAAAGTAATAAACCAACAAGGTGGCTAAATCATACATACATGGCCGTAACAATGGAATAGACATGCACGACTCGATCACATCCTCATTCGAGTAAAACCTAAGGTTAGTCATCAGGAAAGAGAAATAAATTGTTGTTAAATAAAAATAAAACAAATAGATTAAGTCCAAATAGATAAGGTATAAGTTGCTAGATAATTTCTCGACCGTTCCATGATAAAGACTCATAAATATTTACACAAGCGTCTTGATCATTGATAAAAAACAACAACCCTAGTTGGCGTTCCCGTTACGGTCAACTTCCTAATCATCCATACTATACATACTTTTACAAAATCAAGTGGCGATATCTACCACTTTATACAAAACTTTACATCGTTGATTTATTATACGTGTCAATGAATAATCGATCCTTTAAATAATTTCATCGGTTTAAGCTTTAACGAACCGACTATCTTCAAACTTTCCTCCTCTTTTTGTTGCAATTTTCTTATTTTTTTGATTTTCTTGATTTCATTTTTTTTGATTTATTTAAAACTAACTATACTACAAATGTCGGTGTAATTTCACCATCTTCACGATCATAATAACTCTATATAATTTCTTCGACAATTCTTTATTCTTCGGACGTACCAATAATTGTGATGGTAGTAAAGATACATGAGTTTTGACTACTTTTTACATTCCCATTTGCAATGTGCAAACTTCCCAACCATACCGGAGATAGAAAATGACACAAGACACATGAAATACATACTTTACATTTTAAGCAACTAGCAACTGATTAATGGACTTAATCTAACAGGGTAGGCTAAGGTGTAAAGGTGTAACGAAACAAATAGCTGGTGTTTATCCTAAAGGATTGGCTCTATTAGTTTTTCTAGAGGTATCTTACTCTTATGATGAGAGTAAACAAAGGGTTTATACGGGAGTTAACTAACCGATGTAGTTAGTTAATAAAACAACATATATAGGCCTTTTGGGTGTAATCCTAGAAATTTACCAATTTAAACAAGTTACTCAATCTAAATCCATAGTACTCATTATTGTGGTCTCGAATAGATATACCAAACCACAACATCACCGGCACACTCATATTTTTATGGGATTTGGGTAAACATTTGAAAACGGATAAGGCTTAATCCTCACAATATCTAATAAGGGTTATTGTGTGCAGGTTAGTAACTAATAATTCATAAAACGTATGCTTGCATTTTTTTAGATTTCCAAGCTATAACTTAAGCATTTAATGTGGAAAAATAGGACAAGTAACGTTCTAATTTCCACCTCCACTAGTTATACAACGTCCTCGTTGTATTGGTAAAACATTAAAAACGCGAGAAATAAAAGAATTAGAACGAGAAACTCCCTTGATGTTTTGCTCGATAGATTCTCCATTGTTGATTTCATGAGCAAGAATTCCATATTGTAGATACTTCACCAACATTGTCGATTTCTTTCCAGCGAGGTCCTGTGCAAAATTGTAGGAAAACCATGCAAAATCCTATCTCGGTATCTACAGTTAATAATAAATAAAAATAAACTGTACACGAAACGATACGCCGTATCTATGTTTCAGGATACGCCGTATTGAGTCCTATAAAAAAATCCTAAGTACTGGTCAGAAGTCAAATACGCCGTATCATGGTATGAATATGTCGTATTGATATATCTAACAGTAAAGTTAATAAATGCGGAAAATTAAACGGATAACGTCCAGGCTAGGTCGATACGCCGTATCCAACGGATCTGGATATGCGTATTGATAACCTGGGAAGACAGACTCGATGCTAAATAAGAAAATACATGTCGGTTTGTCTCCCGGGAAGCACTTTTGTTTTTGTGAGAGTCTTTAAGTTAGACTCCCTTCAGCCTCACGTTACACCATTCTCGAACTCAATAACTTCATCATCCTCTTTGTCAATGTCACCTTCGTAATATTTCTTCAATCGTTGTCCATTGACTTTAAAGTTACACCCGTTCTTGTCAATGATTTCTATAGCCCCATATGGATATACCGTTTTAACAATGTTCGGACCGCTCCATTTTGACTTAAGTTTTCCAGGGTACATCTTCAGACGAGAATTATAAGTCGCACTTTATCCCTAACCTTTAAATATTTATCACACGAAGTCTAGAATCAATGTCATTTCCTGCGTCGTTATTTCGTTTATTCTAGTATTCTCATAAGCGCCATCTCTTAGTTCGGCTAACTCATTAAGCTGCATAAGACGGCTTTCGCTAGCAAGCGTTAAATCCATATTACATTGTTTTAATGCCCAATGTGCCTTATGCTCGATCTCTACGGGTAAATGGCATGCTTTCCCATAAACTAATCTAAAAGGTGACACCCTGTTGGTGTTTTGTAGGCCGTCCTAAATGCCCACAATGCATCGTTAAGTTTTTTCGACCAGCCTTTAGGATTGTACCCCACTGATCTTTTTAGGATACGCTTAATAGCCCTGTTAGTAACTTTAGTTTGTCTATTAGATTGAGGGTGATATGTCGTGGATAATTTGTGAGTCACGCCATATCTTTGTAAGCTTTTTCGAGCTGGGAATTACAAAAACGTGTCCCTCTATCACTAATCAAAGCTTTAGGAACTCCAAACCTAGCGAATAATTGTCTTAAAAACTTAACCACGACACGCGCATCATTCGTAGGTAATGCTTGAGCTTCGACCCTTTCGGTACCTAAAAGGAACCATAAATATGGGTTTGTGGTATCCAAAGGACACCAGATTTGACCTAACAGCTTTTGTAGATGCAGATCATGCAGGTTGCCACTTGCCAAGATTCAAGGAAGAGTACTTCGGGAAGTGCACAGTTTTTGGGAGAAAAGTTAGTCAGGTTGTCGTCCAAGAAACAAAAATGCACTGTAATTTCTACTACTAAAGCAGAATATGTCTCTTTGTCTAGTTGTTGTGCATAAATCCTATGGATGCGGTTACAATTAACTGACTATGGATTTAACTATAACAAGATCCTATTGTATTGCGACTCCAAGAGCGCCATTGCCTTGTCTTGCAACACAATTTAACACTTAAGGACGAATACATTGTAGTTTGATACCATTTCATCCAGGAACAAGTTGAGAATGAGATTGTTGAGTTGTACTTCGTCAAGACTGCTTATGAGCTGGCAGATATCTTCACAAAAGCAATCGCAATAGAACACTTTGAATTTCTCATCAACTGCCTAGGCATGCAAAGCATTATGCTTGAAGAGCTAAAAAGTCTTGCTGAATTAGAAGAAGAGTAATATACATTACTACTTCATGTATCCTATGTATTCTATGTAAAATATTTTATCAAAAAGAACAAAAGATTTTAAAAAACAAATACAAAAATATAAAACCAAAAAAAGGAAATAAAAATTTATAAAATTTGAAAAAGTCAAAAAGATTCTTCTCGACATGTCATTCAGGATCGATAATATCTAAGATTTTAGAAATGTCATTCAATAATGACACAAAATTGTAGATAAAGTTCGATTGAAAGTTTTAATGTTTTAAAACATGTCTTCTCATTTTTTCAATGGCTTACAATTACTTCAGATTGTAACCCGGTCTTCAGATTAAAGGATAGTATATCGCCAAAAAGATAATTAATCCTCACAACGGGAAAAGAAATTTTCTCAGTCATGGGTTATTTATAAAAACATTCAAAGCTTTTAAGCTCATGAAAATGGTTTGTTATTAAATGTCAGATAACAATCCGGTCTTCAGATAAAAGAAAGATGTACACTTCAGTGCGTTTATCCTTAACAATGAAAAGAGAAATCTTTTAAGTCTTGAGTTTATCAATAAAAACATTCCATGTTTTGAAACTCAAGAAATGGCCTGTGTACAATTAGTGCACAACCTGGGCTGTCTAGATAAGATAAGTGTACGCGTCAATGCATTTATTATTTAAAAAGAAGAGAAATCTTCTTTGACTTGAACAATTTTTCCTTTTCAAAATGATCTTACAAATCATGTTCGGGTCAATCAATTTTAAAATGTTGGAAATAAATCAGAATTTGTTTTTGCCATCAAGGAAAATGTTTTTTGAACAAATCCAAGAAACCTTTAAATCCAATATGAGTCTTTGTTCGAGGGGGAGAACATGCATTAACATGAAAATTTCCAAAAATGATCAAAAGAAATAATTAGAATAAAGTTCATTATCGAGAAAAATAATCAAGGAAATTCGACCACTCAAACAAAAAATAAAACTCTTAAATAGAAAACGGGTCTTTGTTTGAGGGGGGAGAACGTGCTTTCGGATATAATTTTTGAAAAAGTGTCAAGAGAAATTAATCGAGAAAACTGGGTTAACTCAGGGACTATGTAAGCAAGATAGATATAATATTAGGGGTATTAAGTGGAACTTATTAAAAGTTTACCACCCAAGGACCTTAGATGCAAAATAGTTTAACACCTAAGGTTTTATGTGTGTTAAAAAAGCTTTAAACCAAGTTTGAATGAACATTAGAACTAGAAGGACATAGGTTGCTGATGTGTCGTTGTGCGTAGGTAATATTATTATCAAGTTTTACTATTTACATTTTGCCGACTTTACCTAAAAACAACACTAACAGGCACTGTACCCGATCAGTTGTAGCTTCGTTGGTAAGTAGGGTGTCGATCAGTGAGAGCAAGGGGGTTTTCAGTCTGAGACTGGCATGAGTTTTGGGTATCTAACCTAAGGTTTTGATGACAATAACACATACAAGCTGATAGACAGAAGATAAAGAAGCGGTCAAGCCTAATGTAAGGAAAGCGTATTAGCCAGTTTAATATAAGACTATGTCTTGATTGTCTATTCGTGCAATGATTGTATTAATTCGTTAGTGGTATATCATTCCAAAGTTAGGTGGATATTCTTCCTAGACTCGAGGTTTGTCGATAGTTAATCCTGTCACAATTAACCTAAACCCACATAAAGCTCACACTGTTGATTATAATCTATCTAGGAAACTATATTGGTGGTTGTATTGAATCCTAACTCATGGATGCTTTACCAACTTACTGCTTAACGAAAATTCATATACTAGTAGTTCACGCCCACTTAACTACCTTTGGAAACAGGATGTTATGTGTAGTCCTAAGTCACCGGCTTAGTCTACCTATCTACTTAACCATAGATCGAAATAGGGCTTTCTATTGATGATCCTATTAGTCTAGCTATATAAATAAGCGTTATGTGCTTCTATCCTGGACTCTTAGCCTACGCCCACACAACACCGAAGTTGCAGCGCATTAAATATATAAGACTAGACCCAGTTGAATGATAGGTAAAACACGTAATTAAGCACATAAATGGGTATGAAGTGATAAACATAATCAACATGCAATGATTAAAGAACAATCGATATAAAGACAAATCAAAACATTATATTATCATAAACCTGGCTAATACCTTAAGGTATTAGCTGATAGTCATTGTAACAATACACGAAATCATAGATGAACGATTAAACATAATGGTAACCGAATGCGTATAGTAAAGTGTAGAGATTACAAGGGTTTTCCCATAGATTGGACCACTTTGCAGGACCTTCTTGGCTTCTTTTGTCTTTTGAAAATCAAACTTGGTGGTTAAAGCACACCTAAAACTGAGTTTAGGTTTTTGTATTTATAGAGTCTGGAAATTGATCGATACGCCGTATTGGGCGATGTGGGATACGACGTATTAGGGTATTTTGCGTAGGCTTCACGATTATAATATTCTATAATATTCATCAACCGCCTCTCAATACGGTGCATGAAAGCTTTTAGATACGGCGTATTTAAGTCAAAACAAGAATGATATTCGTCTTACTAGTCAAATTATCCTTTGTTAAGTAATAGGCTAATCGGTTTAACTAGGCTTGGATTGTAATCAATATTGTCCCTTGTTATAGGCTCTAGCTCGCTTTAAAGCCAATCCCGCCGGCCCAAGAAAAGAAGCCCACGAGCTATGGTAATCCTTTAGGTATAAATATAAACCTCTCCACACATGGAGAAGGTGTAGGTCATTTATGTGTGTGTTTTCATGTGTGTAAAGGATCCACCAAAATCTCTCTCTTAATCTAATATTCTTCTATTTCCTTTCTATTCTTCTTATTATTTCGGCTTATATAGCTTATTGGTTTTGCTTATTGTTTTGTGATATGGATTAGTTATTGGGATAACATATGGTATCATACGCCAAGGGGTTTTTAGTTATTTTGTTCTTGTTTTTCTTTGTTTTCACTTGGTTCGAACCACACAAAAAGAGGGTTTCATTTTTTTGTTCAAACCCATAACAGCTCTCCACATTCTTGTTATTTACTTTCGTAGAGGCTAGAAGTACAAATCTTTCCTTGAAAGACATCAAAATCTTGATCTTTTATGTTCTTTTTGGTTCGAAAATAGTCTTGGTCTAAGAATCTTGATTTTAAATTTTTTGTGTTGAAAACCATAAAGTTTGTGTTTTTTTGACTCTTCTATTATCCTTAGATAGTATGAAGTACAAAAATTTTGGGTAAAAACATCAAAAAATAAGTCTTTTGGTGATTTTTGATTTTTGAGTTTTGAACATTTTTGGGCGATTTAAACCTTGGTCAGGTGAGTTATACGTTGGTCAGGCGATTTATACGCTTGGTCAGGTGATTTATACCTTGGTCAGGCGAGTTATACGTTGGTCAGACGAGTTATACGTTGGTCAAGCGAGTTATACGTTGGTCAGGCGATTTATACGCTTGGTCCAGTGCTAAGGCGATTTATTACGTAGTCAGGCGAGTAATACGTTGGTCAGGCGAGTTATTTTGGTCCAGGTGGATATTTTTAAGCATGTCCAGCAATTTATATGTTGTCAGAGGCGATTTATACGCACAGTATGTTATACGCTACAGGTGATTTATACGCGTATGTGATTTATATCGCACAGGCGATTTATAATATAACGTTTTTGCCTAGAGAATATACCTTTTTGCCTAGGAGAATTATACACTTTTTCTTAGGCGAATTAATACACTTCTCTTGGTGATTTTATACATCTCCATTAGGTGATTTATAAGGTTTTTTTTCTTTGATTGTAAAATCTCGTGAAATATTAACTTATTTTCTTGGTTTTATCAAGAATTGTAAAATCCCGTGTATTCCTAAGACTCAATCACTTCAATAAAAACTTAAGATCCGATATCCATATCAACAACTGCAGCAAATGTCAAATAACAATACTAATTTGCAAACTCCAAACATCAAATGCTCTTTATAATGCCTATCAGGAAGCAGGAGGGTACAAGACCGTGCACCAATTTTATCACCTGTAATTTACGTTTCAGATGGAAATCCAGAATCAAGAGATACATTGACACCAAACCTAACAATGAACTCATATACTATTGTCTCTAGAATCCACCCTACAAATTCAAATGGACCGAGAAAACTGTTCCAGTTACAGAAGGTAGCTCAGAAACAACTCCAGAAGGGTACACGGAGAACTATAGGAATGTTCCACAAGAAATACGAGATCAATTAAATGATGAAGCTGAAGCTGTTAAGATAATTCTCACATGGATAGATAACGATATCTACTCTACAGTTGATGCTTGTCCTAATGCATCTGAAATGTGGATAGCAATTGAAAGGTTGAAACAAGGTGAATCAATCAATGTTCAAGATCTTAAAACTAATTTGTATTGGGAGTTTAGAAAATTCACATCACGGATGTGATCACTTGAATCATATTACTCAAGGTTCTACAAGATGATGAATGAGCTTGTCAAAAATCAGTATGATGTTACAAATCATCAAGTGAATGTTCAGTTCTTACTTCAATTACAACCAGAATGGCAAAGGTTTGTGACACTTGTTAAGCAGAGTCAAGAGCTGAAGAGTGTCTCCTATCACAAACTTTATGACATCCTGAAACAACACCAATATGAAGTTAATGAGATAAGAGCTGAAAGAATAACACATACTGCTAATCCACTTGCACTTGTTTCTCAACAACAACCAGTTTACCATCCTCAAAACCATCCTAATCGAAACATTTAAAATTCCTTAACTAAATCACAACAAGTTGCTACCAAAAACAGAGGAAAAACAATTGTCAACTCTTCTACACCTACTTATGATCAAGAACCTACTATGGTTGCTGATGATGATGAAATGTCAAAGGAAAATGAGATTGATAAACTCATGGATTTAATTTTTATATCATTCAAGAAAATCTAAAAACCTACCAACAACAACCTCAAAACTTCATCAAACACCAGTAGAGCTAATCAAGATAATTCTCCAAGAATCAATAGAAGAACTGGGTATGATAATCTGAGGGTAGTTAATGTTACTAGGGCTAGGGAGAATGTAGGTACTCAGGTTGTGTAGCAGTTTGGGATTCATTGTTATAATTGCAAGGAATATGGGCATGTAGCAAAGGAATGTCAGAAGCCAAAACGAGCAAAGGATGCAGCTTATCATAAAGAGAAGATGTTATTGTATAAGCAAGAGGAAGCCGGATTTCAGTTTAATGCAGATCAAGCTGATTGGAGGGATAAACGATGATGAAACATGACGTCAGGATTGGGAAGCACATTATATGTACATGGCACAGATTCAAGAAGTTACTCCAGATGTTGCTGACAATTTTAGACCCAATCTTAATTCTGATCCTTGCACAGAGGTACAAAAAAGAAGATCATTATAATGTGATTGCTAATAACGGCGAACATCCTGAGCAACCTAAATCTGTTAATGACACATATCTGGAGGAACAAGGTGATACTAACATCACTATTGATTCATTGGATATGAGTACTAACGGAGAAACGGTTGACCAGGATGATGATGATCTTGCTAATGAACGTGATTTGCTTGCTACTTTAATTGATAAATTAAATGTGAAATTGATGACAACAAAAACCGTAATAAATTTTTGGAATTATCAAACAAGACTTTAGTTGATAAATTGAAAGGTGAAATTAAGGATTTTAAAAACAAAAACAAAAGTTTAGAATCATCAAATAACCATTTCAAAGAAGCAAACAATGAGCTGTCAAAGACAAATCAATTAATGTTCAAAGATCTCAAAAAGTTCCAAGATGAACTTGAAAAGCAACCATGAAGTGAACTAATGATGTCAAAGGTGGAGCTGTGATTATGCAAAGCAAAAACAGACTTAAATTCAATACAAAACAAAATCTCAAAAGTCAATTAATACTTATTCTTATCAAATAAATGATTTGAATCAAAAGATTTCTGATATGAAAAAGGAGCTTATTGCACATCAAGAAACCATCTCCATCATGTCACAATAAAAAGAGGATCAAATGAAGGCTTACAAAACTCGTGAAGAAACAAAACTTGAAAAAGTCATTGCTTTGGAAAAAAAATCAAGGTTTCGGATGATATCGTATATAAAACCGGTCAATCAGTTCAAACAATGAATATGCTTAATCGTAATTGTAAAACGAGTTTTGTTAAACCTGAGTTCCTCAAGAAAGCTCAAAGAGCGAATCCTCGTCTGTATGATATAGGTTGCTATAATGATAATCTTGCCTTAATATTAGCTCCTGATTCTAACGAAACGATTCGTCTTGCTCAAGAAAGTCGATCAAAATTAAGCGATTTAATTAGACCTTTTAATTATGAAAAGTTGAATAATCTTTTTGATTTGTTCATTCCACAACGTGAAAAGTCACCTGAACAACAATATTTTTTAGAAAGGTCAAAAATGAGTCATACACTTGTCAATAATGAAAATTCAAAAGAGTCTTTTAATAAACACACAACTATGTTAGAAAGAAGGATGGATGAATCCATTCCGTGGGATGAAAAATGTAAAGCTCTAAAGAACTTTTCAAAATTAAAAGTAGTGTTGACACGATTTTTGATGGAGTGGAACGTTGCAAACAAACAATTTCTAAACGAACATACTTTGGTCATATTGATCCTTTCATTCAAACTACAATTGAAGGAAATTTTTGTCCCCAAATTCGGAAAATCAGTGCTGATTTAGAAAAATTTCACTCATGTTTAAAAGAGGAAATGGTTGTTGATTTGAGATACTTTAATTCTCTTGAAAATGAAGTGGACTTTCTTAAATCTCAAATGGAAACCCAAAGAACACAGTTTTTGAATGAAATCAATAGGCTTTCAAGGGAATATTATTTTGCTGATCACATGAATGCTATACTTGGTGTGTATACTACTCTTGATGAATTCACTGATTTACAATGTGATTATTTGACCCAATTTGTCAATGTGAACGTCTTGAAAAAGAGCTTTCAAAAAGAAATACAACATCAAAAAGTTTTGAAGCACTTCAGCAACATGCGATTAATCTTGAATTTACTTTACAAAAATGTCAAGAACAGATAAAAAATGACAAAGATTTCAAAGAAAATCAGTTAAATGTATTTCAGAAAGAACGTGAACAATATTTTGAAATTCAAGAATTGAAAGCTCAATTACAAGACAGAAACATTGCATTATGTGAATTGAAGAACTTATGAAAAGTTGAAAGGAAATTTAGGAAACTCATTTGAAGAAAAAAATCATCGGTTATATCGACACCGAATGCTTTCAAAAGTCAAAGACAATAATTTTAGGCAAACTGGCTTACTTTTTACGATTCCTTCTTGCAAAGAAAGATTTCTCAAAGAAGGATCTTTCAAAACCAGTCACTGCACAAATTTTGCCTCAAAATGTGAAGTCAATTTTAAAGAACACAAATGTGATTGCACCTGGAATGTATAAACTACACACACAGCCTAATCAAACTAGAACACCACAGTTGCCTCAAGACATTAGGAAAACTAACAAATGAGTGACTTTCTCTACCAGAGTAATTCACTACTAGTGTTAGCAGACCATAGCTAAGAGCAATCATTGGAAGATAGAGCATGCCTAGACAATATTCAAGGAGATGCAAGTTGTAGAAGATCACCGTAGGAACTTTAAGTTTTCAAGATAATAAAACGTCTGTAAACTACGTCAAATGACAGTTTAATGCAAAGACCTCGAATTAAACTTTGTTTGTGTTACTATGGAAAACCTGTGCTAAATGACAATCATGATTTGTGTGTTCTTCACTATATTAATGGCATGAATTATAGGACTAAACAGCCAATTTCGGTGCCTATTAGTACTAGAGAACCCAAGCGAACTATGAACCAATCTGTTGCAAAATCCTATAAGAAAACAGTTTCCACATAATCCACTATCAAAGAAACCAAAAGCATAATTAGAAGCTATATGAGCAAGTAGTACGTACATGCATTGTGTACCTAATGTTACACCATCCGAATATAAATGGAAACCTAATTCCCTAATAGGAAATTCAACACAAATGTATAGTGATGTCTCTAGGAATCATCTAAAACTACAAATTTGTTGAACCTAAGCCTTCCCAGTGTGTTCCAACTATGTCCAATACTCCAGTTGTCCTCGATTCTTTTCAGCGTCATAGAGATATATTCAATTCATCATCGACTCTGGGTGCACAAAAGAAGCACATGACGGCAATCTCAACTTCTAACTAATTTTGGTGGAAAATTTTGCGTACCGGTGAAGTTTACGAACATGATCAAATTGACCGATTCTTGTTATAGAGTCTGGTTCAAGTAAAATCACTATCAAAAAGGGTTTATTACGTCGAAGGGCTGAATCACAATTTATTCTCAGCTGGTTAATTATGTGATGCAGATTTGGAAGTTGCTTTTCGGAAGTTTGCATGTTACATCCATGATTTGAAGGGAAATGATCTACTCACAGGTTCACATGGCACATATCTGTATTCCATCACTCTTTAAGACACATCTACTCCCAATCCAATTTGCTTAATGGCTAAAGCTATATCGTCACAAGCATGGTTATGGCATCGTCGTCTTTCACATCTAAACTTCGACACCATCAACTTGCTTTCGAAGTATGATATTGTGATTGGCCTTCCAAAATTGAAATTCATCAAAGATCACCTTTGTTCTTCTTGTGAGTTAGGGAAAGCAAAATGAAAGTCCTTTCGCACAAAGACTACCTAGAGCTCCAAAAGACGGTTACAACTTCTACACATGGACTTATGTGGTCCCCAGGCGGTATGAAGAGTGTTATAATGGAAAGGAAATATGTTACCGTAAATGTTTGATGACTACTCCAGATATACTTGGACTCACTTGTTGAGGTCCAAAGACGAAACACCTAAAGTTCTCATTAATTTCCTCACATTTGTCCAAAGAGGACTTCATGCTCAAGTTAGAACAGTTCGAACTGACAAAGGTATGGAATTTTTGAATAAAACTCTTCATGCATACTTTGCAAAAGAAGGTATAAGACATGAAACATCAACTACTCGAACACTTAAACAAAACGGCGTTGTTGAAAGACGGAACCGTACTCTTGTTAAGGCTGCTCGAACAATGCTAAGCGCCACTAAAGTTTCTCTATACAATTACAACAACAGTTTACTCAGAACCGTTCACATCATGTATTCCTCGACATGAGAACACACCTACCAAATCACAATTGCCGAAAACCGTGCTGTTATGTTCCTTTCATATTTTTGCTCCTCTTTGCTACAGGAAATGCGTCAGAGATGGCGAAATCTTGACAAAATGAAGGAAAAGGTGATGCATGTATTTTTGTAGGGTATTCTACTCAGTCAAGAGCTTACAGGGTATTTAACAAGAGAACAAGAGTGATAGTTGAAACCATTCACGTTAACTTTGATGAATTGCCTCAAATGGCGTCAGATCGCGTCAGTTCTGACCCCGTTCCACAATGTCCGACGACGGAACTTGAACATGACAGTTTAACTCCTATTCCTCAAAGTCAAGAAAATGTTCCTCATGCAGCTGAGACAGTAACAATGTCTAATGAGCTAGATTTTCTATTTAGTCTGATGTTCGATGAATTACTTTAAGAACTGCTATAAGGTTTGTGTCGAAGGTCGTCCGCGTAAATGCTGCTCAGATTCTCCAATAATGGCAACACAAAACACAACTCAATCTACTACAATAACCGTTGCTGCAGATATACCTCCATTGAATATTCAAACATCACCAGAAACTACAAGTCAAGCACCCACCCAAGCACCAACTATCACTGCTACTGAGAACATTAATCAAGCAGAAACTAATAAAGAAAATGCACAAGTTGAAGAAGACGAATTTATCAACATCTTTTTACACCGGTATAAGAACGAGGGGATACATAATCTCATCATGTTGATTCTTCAAACATCCATACCTTCTATCAACGACATCCTTCTAAACATCGTTGGACAAAAATCAAATGTTTAGAACAAAGTCATTGGAATCCTCTCAATCATTAAACAAGACGTCAACTAGATCAATAGATGGCGAATTGTATTATCGCACTCACCATGAGTCGAACCGAACCAAAGAACATCAAAGAAGCCATAGCTAATTCTGCATGGATAGAAGCAATGCAAGAAGAACTTCACCAGTTTGATCGATTAGATGTATGGGAATTTGTCGACAAACCACTATGAAAAAATGTCCATTAACATGGAATTGGCTAGAAAAAACAAATGTGATGAGATAATATTGTCAATACGTACAAAGCTCACGTGTAGCTAACGTATACTTCAAAAGGAAGGAATGAATTCAAAAGTCATTTTCACTCTGTAGCTCGATTTTGAAGTGTTCGATTTATCGTTGCGTATGCTGCACACAAATCATTTCCAGTATACCAGATGGACGTCAAGACAACATTTCTTTACGGTCCTCTGAAGGAAGAAGTGTACGTAAACCAGCCAGATGGATTTGTAGACCCATATCATCCCGTCCAATCTAACTGATCTCAGAAGGCATTATATGGACTCAAACATCTCCAAAGAGCGTGGTAACGATGACTCTCCAACATCTGAGGTATCCAAAGGAATTCTCAAAAGGTTCTATTGATCTATACTTTGACCATAACTCAAACATGGGGAAGACATATTGCTTGTGCAAAATTTTATGTTGATGACATTATTTTTGGTTTTACGAACCTAAAACTTTCAAAAAGGTTTGAAAAATTAATGCACAGCAAATTTGAAATATCTATGATGGGGAAGCTGAAATTCTTTTTAGGAATTCAGATCCACCAGTGATACTTAACTATTCACAGTGAAGATGGAAATCCTGCTTGAGCCAACATCAAACAAGCACACTTGGTAGGTGAGTTTGCAATATTCTATATTATCAAACTTTGTGATAACGGGAATATCGATTTGTGACCAGTAAAATGATTACGACTTAATCAGGAAAGATAAGTAACAACAGATTCACTCTTACTGTGTTTCTGCTTGAGATGTTTCGGTAAATGAGAACAAGCCAGCATGTGAGATCTAATAAATGGTTGGGAAGGAGGTACAACTATGTTAGAAGATCCCACGCTTTGAGCTGGAAACCCTGTCAAGGAGATTTTTTAAATCTACATGATCACAGGTAAAGTATTTATACTATAAAACGGGGAACTGGATGTTAATGCAACCGAAATCAAGATGAATGACAAAGCTAAATTCATCTTTTATTGCTAACTGACTTATTTCAGGATTAGACGACGGTGTTGCAAGTCCTCATCCGTAGTGAAGTTCGAATTCATAAACCACATGCTCATACTCAAGCTTTCAGAGTAAATTATTCAACAACAAGACCGTTGATTCTAAACTTCCTCACCATCAAAGATCCTTAAAGTCAAATAAAGAATCATCTATTGGGGAAGATTGTTAGTCTTATGATCATATAAGTCAAACAAGAATGTAACAAGTATGAGCATATTGGTCAAAAGCACAAGATGATTTAGGGCAAGGAAATGATGCAAGATTAAGATCTCAAGAACTCTGAGTCAAAAGATAAAGGCTCAAGACCAAGATCATGAAGCATGAATGAACAAAGCCATTACAAACAAAAAAAGAGTATGACAAGACCAAAGAAGGCAAAGCTTAAACATCATATCTTCAACATTGGGGAAGATAAAGTCAAATCAAGATAACCTCCATCAATAACGCCTATGTTGGGGAGATTAAAGAAGACCTCAACATTGGAGGAGATTGTTAGCCTTAATTTTATTTAAGTCAAACAAGAATGTTATTGGTCTTACTAGTCAAAGTTAGTCTTGTTAAGTAATAGGCTAATCGGTTTTAAGAGGCTTGGATTATAATCTAATATTGTTCTTGTTATGGGCTCTTAGCCTACTTTAAGCCAAGTCTGGCCCACGAAAGAAAGCCCACGAGCCTATGGTGGCCTTAGGGTATAAATAGAACCCTCTCCATACATGGAGAGGGTGTAGGTCATTTATGTGTATGTTTTCATATGTGTAAAGGATCCACCAAACTCTTTCTCTTAATCTAATATTCTTCTATTTCCATTCTATTCTTCTTCTTATTATTTCGGCTTATATAGCTTATTGGGTTTGCTTATTGTGTTGTGATGTGGATTAGTTATTGGATAACACTTGGATACGGCGTATAAAAGTATTCTAGATACGGCGTATTAGATTTTGTTCTTTGTGGTTTCTTGTGAAGTGCAAGCACAGATACGCCATATCTTTCTGATGATAACGGCATATATAATGTCAGAACATTAATTCTTCATATTTTCTTTGTTAAGCTCCAGAATGCGTGCCTTAGATGCTATCTCACAAAGTACTCCATAATTACTATAAATCTTAAATATAAATGATTAAGTAACAATTATTGCAATAATTATACAAAATGGGTTATTTACATGGAATAAATAATGCTATAAAAGTAACGTTATTTGATGTCATCACTCAGCTTCTTTAAACGTCAGACAATCATATGGAGTAATCAAAGTATTTCCATCAAAATCTATAGAATCTTCTTGAATTGATTCAACAGCTTCATTAGATGAGATTAGAGAAATTTGTTCTTCCTAAGAGGAATACAAATGGAGGATGCTTCTGTAGGATCCAGTCTGAATAGATCTTCTAGCCTAGTTAAGGTGTAGTCAATCTGGATAGATCCAAACTAACTACAAGAGAAACAATGACAAGAACAATATAAGTTTGCAAACTAACTTATACTGCTAAGAAGAACAATGAATAAAATAGAAGTATGATTACTATTAATCTGCTAGGTTTACAGATTTAATATAATTTTCATAGTCGCTATTAAACTCTTCTATTTTATTCCATTGTTCTTCTTAAGCATATAAGTTATTTTCCGCATAACTTATATTGTTCATAGTCATTGTTTCTTTGTAGTATTAGTTGATCTATCCAGATTGACTACCACCCTTAACAGGCTAGAAAGATCTATTCAGACTGGGATCTACAGAAGCTCCTCCATTTGTATCCTCTTTAGAAGAACAAATTTCTCTAATCTCATCTAATGAAGCTGTTGAATCAATTCAAGAAGATTCTATAGATTTTGATGGAAATACTTTGATTACTCCATATGATTGTCTGACGTTTAAAGAAGCTGAGTGATGACATCAAATAACGTTACTTTTATAGCATTATTTATCCCATGTAAATAACCCATTTTGTATAATTATTGCAAGAATTGTTACTTAATCATTTATATTTAAGATTTATAGTAATTATGGAGTACTTTGTGAAGATAGCTCAAAGGCACGCATTCTAGAGCTTAAACAAAGAAATATGAAGATTACTGATTCTGACATCTAATACGCCGTATCCATCAAGAAAGATATGGCGTATCTGTGCTTGCACTTCACAAGAAACCACAAAGAACAAAATCTAATACGCCGTATCTAGAATACTTTTATACGCCGTATCCAAGTGTTATCCAATAACTAATCCACATCACAACACAATAAGCAAACCCAATAAGCTATATAAGCCGAAATAATAAGAAGAAGAATAGAATGGAAATAGAAGAATATTAGATTAAGAGAAAGAGTTTGGTGGATCCTTTACACATATGAAAACATACACATAAATGACCTACACCCTCTCCATGTATGGAGAGGGTTCTATTTAAGACCCTAATCCACATAGCTCTCGTGGGCTTTTCTTTCGTGGGCCAACTTTGGCTTAAAGTAGGCCTAAGAGCACCATAACAAGAACAATATAGATAATAAACAAAGCCTCTTAAAACCGATTAGCCTATACTTAACAAGACTAAACTTTGACTAGTCAACCTATAACATTCTTGTTTGACTTAAATAAAATTAAGGCTAACAATCTCCTCCAATGTTGAGGTCTTCTTTAATCTCCCCAACGTAGGCGTTATTGATGGAGGTTATCTTGATTTGACTTTATCTTCCCCAATGTTGAAGATATGATGTTTAAGCTTTGCCTTCTTTGGTCTTGTCATACTCTTTTTTTGTTTGTAATGGCTTTGTTCATTCATGCTTCATGATCTTGGTCTTGAGCCTTTATCTTTTGACTCAGAGTTCTTGAGATCTTAATCTTGCATCATTTCCTTGCCCTAAATCATCTTGTGCTTTTGACCAATATGCTCATACTTGTTACATTCTTGTTTGACTTATATGATCATATGACTAACAATCTTCCCAGTTTTTAGTAGATAGATTCTTTTATTTGACTTTAAGGATCTTTGATGGTGAGGAAGTTTAGAATCAACGGTCTTGTTGTTGAATAATTTACTCTGAAAGCTTGAGTATGAGCATATGGTTTATGAATCCGACTTCACTAGAATGAGACTGCAACACCGTCGTCTAATCCTGAAATAAGTCAGTTAGCAATAAAAGATGAATTTAGCTTTGTCATTCATCTTGATTTCGGTTGCATTAACATCCAGTTCCCCGTTTTATAGTATAAATACTTTACCTGTGATCATGTAGATTTAAAAAATCTCCTTGACAGGGTTTCCAGCTCAAAGCGTGGGATCTTCTAACATAGTTGTATTAGATTCACCATGCTTGCTTGTTCTCATTACCGAAACATCTCAAAGCAGACAACACAGTAAGAGTGAATCAGATAGTTACTATCTTTCTGATTAAGTCGTCAATTCATTTACTGGACCAAATCGATATCCAGTTATCACAAGTTTGATACATATAGAATCTTGCAACTCACCTACCAAGAGCTTGTTTGATGTTGGCTCAAGCAGGATTTCCATCTTCACCGTGAATAGTTAAGTATCACTGGTGGATCTGAATTCCTAAAAAGAATTTCAGCTTCCCCATCATAGATATTTCAAATTTGCTGTGCATTAATTTTTCAAACCTTTTTGAAAGTTTTAGGTTCGTAGAACCAAAAATAATGTCATCAACATAAATTTGTACAAGCAATATGTCTTCCCCATGTTTAGTTATGAACATAGTTAGATCAATAGAACCTTTTGAGAATCCTTTGGATACCAGGAAGTTGGAGAGTTCATCGTACCACGCTCTTGGAGCTTGTTTGAGTCCATATAATGCCTTTTTGAGACGATAGACTTGGTCAGGATGATATGGGTCTACGAATCCATCTGGCTGGTTTACATACACTTCTTCCTTCAGAGGTCCGTATAGAAATGTTTTCTTGACGTCCATCTGGTATATTGGAAATGATTTGTGTGCAGCATACGCAATGAATAACCGAACAGCTTTTAACTGAGCGACTGGTGAAAATGACTCTTTGAAATCAATTTCTTCCTGCTGACCATATCCCTTAGCTACAAGACGAGCTTTGTTGGGAAGTACAATATTCTCTTCATCACTTTTGTTTTTCCAGAGCGACTTCATGTTAATGACATTTTTGCATAGTGGTCTATCGACTAATTCCCATACATCTAATCGATCAAACTGGTGAAGTTCTTCTTGCATTGCTTCTATCCATGCAGAATTAGCTATGGCTTCTTTGATGTTCTTTGGTTCGGTTCGACTCATGGTGAGTGCGAACATACACATATCGCCATCTATTTCTAGTTGACGTCTTGTTCTAATTGATTGAGAAGGATTTCCAATGACTTGTTCTAACATATGATCTTTTGTCCAACGATGTTTAGAAGGATGTCGTTGATAGAAGGTATGGATGTTTGAAGAATCAACATGATGAGATGATGTATCCCCTCGTTCTTATACCGGTGTAAAAAGATGTTGATCAAATACGTCTCGTCACAACATGTGCATTTCTTTATTATTTTCTGCTTAAATGTTCTCGAGTATCATGATAGTTAGTGCTGGTGTGTGCTTGACTGTAGTTTCTGGTGATGTTGAATATTCAATGGAGGTATATCTGCAGCAACGGTTATTGTAGTAGATTGAGTTGTGTTTTGTTGTTGACATTTATTAGGAGCATCAGCAGCATTTACAGCGGAAGACTTCGACACAACTATAGCAGTTCTATAAAGTAATTCATCGAACATCAGACTAAATAGAAAATCTAGCTCATTAGACATTGTTACTGTCTCAGCTGCATGAGGAACATTTTCTTGACTTTGAGGAATAGGAGTTAAACTGTCATGTTCAAGTTCCGTCGTCGGACATTGTGGAACGGGGTCAGAACTGAGCATCTGACCCATGAGCAATTCAATCAAAGTTAACGTGAATTGGTTTCAAACTATCACTCTTGTTCTCTTGTTAAATACCCTGTAAGCTCTTGACTGAGTAGAATACCCTACAAAAATACATGCATCACCTTTTCCTTCATTTTGTCAAGATTTCGCCATCTCTGACGATGTAGCAAAGAGAGCCAAAAATATGAAAGAACTTAACAGACGGTTTCCGGCCATTGATGATATGGTAAGGTGTTTTCTCATGTCGAGGAATAATGAGTGAACGGTTCTGAGTAAAACATGTTGTTGTAATTGTATAGAGGAACTTTAGTGGCGCTTAGCATTGTTCGAGCAGCCTTAACAAGAGTACGGTTCCGTCTTTCAACAACGCCGTTTTGTTTAAGTGTTCGAGTAGTTGATGTTTCATGTCTTATACCTTCTTTTGCAAAGTATGCATGAAGAGTTTTATTCAAAAATTCCATACCTTTGTCAGTTCGAACTGTTCTAACTTGAGCATGAAGTCCTCTTTGGACAAATGTGAGGAAATTAATGAGAACTTTAGGTGTTTCGTCTTTGGACCTCAACAAGTGAGTCCAAGTATATCTGGAGTAGTCATCAACATTTACGGGAACATATTTTCTTACCATAACACTCTCTACCCGCATGGGACCACATAAGTCCATGTGTAGAAGTTGTAACCGTCTTTTGGAGCTCTAGGTAGTCTTTGTGCGAAAGGACTTTCATTTTGCTTTCCCTAACTCACAAGAAGAACAAAGGTGATGTTTGATGAATTTCAATTTTGGAAGGCCAATCACAATATCATTCTTCGAAAGCAAGTTGATGGTGTCGAAGTTTAGATGCGAAAGACGACGATGCCATAACCAAGCTTGTGACGATGTAGCTTTAGCCATTAAGCAAATTGGATTGGGAGTGGATGTGTCTTGAAGAGTGATGGAATACAGATCTGAGCCACGAGAGCCTGTGAGTAGATCATTTCCCTTCAAATCATGAATGTAACATGTAGACTTCCGAAAAGCAACTTCCAAATCCGCATCACATAATTGACCAACAGAGAATAAATTGTGAGTCAACCCTTCGACGTAATAAACCCTTTTGATAGTGATTTTTCCTTAAACCAGATCTCTATAACCAAGAATTGGTGCAATTTGATCATTTCCAAACTTCACCGTACCCAGAAATTTCTCTACAAAATTACTTAGAAGCTTGAGATTTCCTGTCATGTGCTTTGAGCACCTAGAGTCGATGATGAATAGAATTATCTCTACGAGCTGCAAAAGAATTAGAAGACAATGGAGTATTGGACACAGTGGAACACCTAGGAGTCATAGGTTCCAAAATATTAGCAGTTCTAGATGCATTTCCTATAGGCATACTAACATTTTTGTTAACATTTCCTATTGGGGACTTAGGTTTCCATTTGTATTCGGATGGTGTAAACTTAGGATACCACCAACTACATGTATTACTAACATGCTCATATAGCTTCCTGATTATGCTTCTAGGTTTCTTGACAGTGGATTATGTGGAAACTGTTTTCTTATAGGATGTTGCAACAGATTGGTTCATAGTTCGCTTGGGTTCTCTAGTACTAATAGGCACAACAATTGGCTGTTTAGTCCTATAATTCATGCCATTAATATAGTGAAGAACACACAAATCATGATTGTCATTTAGCACAGGTTTTCCATAAGTAACACAAACAAAGTTTACATTCGAGGTCTTAGCATTCAAACTGTCATTACACATAGTTACAGACGTTTTATTTTTTAAAAACTTAAAATTCCTACGGTGGTCTTCTACTTCTTTCATCTTCCCTTGACTATTGTTAGGCATGACTCTATCTTCCAATTGATTGCTCTTAAGCTATGGTCTGCTAACACTAGTAGTGGGAATTACTCCTGTAGAGAAAGACACTCATTTGTTAGTTTTCCTAATGTCTTGAGGCAACTGTGGTGTTCTAGTTTGATTAGGCTGTGTGTGTAGTTTATACATTCCAGGTGCAATCACATTTGTGTTCTTTAAAATTGACTTCACATTTTGAGGCAAAATTTGTGCAGTGACTGGTTTTGAAAGATCCTTCTTTGAGAAATCTTTCTTTGCAAGAGAATCCGAAAAAGTAGCCAGTTTGCCTAAAATTAATTGTCTTTGACTTTTGAAAGCATTCGGTTGTCGAATAACCGATGATTTTTCAAACTTAGTTTCCACAAATTTTCCTTTCAACTTTTCATAAAGTTTCTTCAATTCACATACTGCAATGTTTCTGTCTTGTAATTGAGCTTTCAATTCTTGAATTTCAAAATATTGTTCACGTTCTTTCTGAAATACATTTGACTGATTTTATTTAAAAGCTTTTGTCCATTTTGTTATATGTTTCTTGACATTTTTTGTAAATAGTTTCAAGATTAATCCGCATGTTGCTGAAAGTGCTTCAAAACTTTTGATGCTTATTTTCTTTTTGAAGCTCTTTTTCAAGACGTTCACATTTGACAACTGGTCCACATAACAACATTGTAAATCAGTGCAATCATCAGATATAATACACAACCAAGTATAGATTCATGTGATCAGCAAAATAATATTCCCTTGAAAGCCGATCGATTTCATTCAATAACTGTGTTCTTTGAGTTTCCATTTGAGATTTAAGAAAGTCCACTTCATTTTCAAGAGAATTAAAGTATCTCAAATCAACAACCATTTCCTCTTTTAAACATGAGTGAAATTTTTCTAAATCAGCACTGATTTTCCGAATTTGGGGACAAAAATTTCCTTCAATTGTAGTTTGAATGAAAGGATCAATATGACCAAAGTATGTTGTTTAGAAATTGTATTGTTTGCAACGATCCACTCCATTAAAATTCGGTCAACACTACTTTTAATTTGAAAAGTTCTTTAAGAGCATTACATTTTTTCATCCCACGGGAATGGATTCATCCATCCTTCTTTTAACATAGTTTGTGTTTATTAAAAGACTCTTTTGAATTTTTCATTAATTGACAAGTGTATGACTCATTTTGACCTTTCCTGAAAATATTTTTGTTCCGTGACTTTTCACGTTGTGGAATGAACAAATCATAAAGATTATTCAACTTTTCATAATCAAAAGGTCTGATTAAATCGCTTAATTTTGATCAACTTTCTTGAGCAAGACGAATCGTTTCGTTAGAATCAGGAGCTAATATTAAGGCAAGAGTATCATTATAGCAACCTATATCATACAGATGAGGATTCGCTCTTTGAGCTTTCTTGAGGAACTAAGGTTTAGACAAAACTCGTTTTACAATTACAATAAGCATATTCATAGTTTTTGAACGGATTGACGGGTTTTATAACGATATCAACCAAAACTTGATTTATTTTCCAAAGTCATTGACTTTTTCAGATCTTTTCTTCACGAGTTTTGTAAGCCTTCGTTTGATCCTCTTTTGTTGTGACATGATGGCGATGGTCTCTTCATGTGCAACAAGCTCCTTTTCCATATCAGAAATCGTTTGATTCAAATCATTTATTTGATAAGAATAGTTATTAAATGACTTTTGAGATTATGTTTTGTATGACATTAATTCTGTTTTTGCTTTTGCACATTCAAGCTCCACCTTCGACATATAATTTACATCATGACGCTTTTCAAGTTCATCTTGGAACTTTTTGAGATCTTTGAACATCAATTGATTTGTCTTTGACAGCTCATTGTTTGCTTCTTTGAAATGGTTATATGATGATTCTAAACTTTTGTTTTTGTTTTTAAAATCCTCAATTTCACCTTTCAATTTATCAACTAAAGTCTTGTTTGGGGGGGGGGGGGGGGGGGGGGGGGGGGGTGATAATTCCAAAAATTTATTACGGTTTTTGTTGTCATCAATTTCACATTTAATTTATCAATTAAAGTAGCAAGCAAATCACGTTCATTAGCAAGATCATCATCATCCTGGTCAACCGTTTCTCCGTTAGTACTCATATCTAATGAATCAATAGTGATGTTAGTATCACCTTGTTCCTCCAGATATGTGTCATTAACAGACTTAGGTTGCACAGGATGTTCGCCGTTATTAGCAATCACATTATAATGATCATCATCATTTTGTACCTCTTGCAACGGCTCAGAATTAAAGATGGGTCTAAAATTGTCAGCAACATCTGGAGTAACTTCTTGAAGCTGTGCCATGTACATATAATGTGCTTCCAATTCCTGATCGTCAGGTTCATCATCAGTATCATCCCTCCAATCAGCTTGATCTGCATTAAACTGAAATCCGGCTTCCTCTTGCTTATACAATAACATCTTCTCTTTATGATAAGCTGCATCCTTTGCTCGTTTTGGCTTCTGACATTCCTTTGCTACATGCCCATATTCCTTGCAATTATAACAATGAATCCCAAACTGCTACATAACCTGAGTACCTACATTCTCCCTAGCCCCAGTAACATTAACTACCCTCAGATTATCATACCCAGTTCTTCTATTGATTCTTGGAGAATTATCTTGATTAGCTTTACTGGTGTTTGATGAAGTTTTGAGGTTGTTGTTGGTAGGTTTTTAGATTTCTTGAATGATATAAAAATTAAATTCCATGAGTTTATCATCTCATTTTTCCTTAGCATTTCATCATCATCATCAACCATAGAGGTTCTTGATCATAAGTAGGTGTAGAAGAGTTGACAATTGTTTTTCCTCTGTTTTTGGTAGCAACTTGTTGTGATTTAGTTAAGGAATTTTAAATGTTTCGATTAGGATGGTTTTGAGGATGGTAAACTGGTTGTTGTTGAGAAACAAGTGCAAGTGGATTAGCAGTATGTGTTATTCTTTCAGCTCTTATCTCATTAACTTCATATTGGTGTTGTTTCAGGATGTCATAAAGTTTGTGATAGGAGACACTCTTCAGCTCTTGACTCTGCTTAACAAGTGTCACAAACCTTTGCCATTCTGGTTGTAATTGAAGTAAGAACTGAACATTCACTTGATGATTGTAACAATCATTCTGATTTTTGACAAGCTCATTCATCATCTTGTAGAACCTTGAGTAATATGATTCAAGTGATTCACCATCCCGTGATGTGAATTTTCTAAACTCCCAATACAAATTAGTTTTAAGATCTTGAACATTGATTGATTCACCTTGTTTCAACCTTTCAATTGCTATCCACATTTCAGAGCATTTAACAAGCATCAACCTGTAGAGTAAATATCGAATCTATCCATGGTGAGAAATGTATCTAACAGCTTCACTCACATTTAATTGATCTCGTATTTCTTGTGGAACATTCCTATAGTTCTCCGTGTACCCTTCTGGAGTTGTTTCTGAGCTACCTTCTGTAACTGGAACAGTTTTCTCGGTCCATTTGAATTTGTAGGGTGGATTCTAGAGACAATAGTATATGAGTTCATTGTTAGGTTTGGTGTTAATGTATCTCTTGATTCTGGATTTCCACTGAACTAAATTACAGGAGATAAAATTGGTGGATCGGTCTTTACAACCGTGGGGGGGGCGGGGGTTGTGTGTTTTTCCTTTGTTTTTTTTTTTTTTTTTTCCCCCCTTCCATGATAGCATTATAAAGAGCATTTGATGTTTGAGTTTGCAAATTAGTATTGTTATTTGACATTTTGATGTAGTTGTGAATGGATATCGGATCTTAAGTTTTATGAAGTGATTGAGTCTTAGGAATACACGAGATTTTACAATTCTTGATAAAACCGTGGAAAATAAGTTAATATTTCACGGGATTTTACAAATCAAAGAAAAAACCGTATAATTCACCTAATGAAGATGTATAAATCACCCAAGAGAAGTGTATAATTCACCTAAGAAAAGTGTATAATTCTCCTAGGCAAAAGCGTATAATTCTCCTAGGCAAAAACGTATAAATCGCCTGTGCGTATAAATCACCTGTGCGTATAAATCACCTGTGCGTATAAATCACCTGTGCGTATAAATCGTCTGACCAACATATAAATCGCCTGACCAAGTGTATAAATAGCCTGACCAACGTATAACTCGCTTGACCAACGTATAACTCGCCTGACCAACGTATAAATAGCATGACCAAGTGTATAAATCGCCTGACCAACGTATAACTCGCCTGACCAACGTATAACTCGCCTGACCAATGTATAACTCGCCTGACCAAGTGTATAATTCGCCTGAAGTATAACTCGCCTGACCAACGTATAAATCGCCTGACCAACGTATAAATCGCCCAAAAATGTTTGAAACTCAAAAATCACCAAAAGACTCATTTTTTGATGTTTTTTCCTAAAATTTCTTGTACTTCTTACCTATCTAAGACTAGTAGAAGCATAAAAACACAAACTTTATGGTTTTTAACACAAAAAATTTAAAATCAAGATTCTTAGACCAAGACTATTTTCGAACCAAAAAGAACATAAAAGATCAAGATTTTGATGTCTTTCAAGGAAAGATTTGTACTTCTAGCCTCTACGAAAGTAAATAAACAAGAAAGGTGAGAGCTTTATGGTTTTTGAACACAAAAAAATGAAACCCTCTTTTTGTGTGGTTCGAACCAAGTGAAAACAAAGAAAAACAAGAACAAAATAACTAAAAACCCCTTGGCGTATGATACCATATGTTATCCCAATAACTAATCCATATCACAAAACAATAAGCAAAACCAATAAGCTATATAAGCCGAAATAATAAGAAGAATAGAAAGGAAATAGAAGAATATTAGATTAAGAGAGAGATTTTGGTGGATCCTTTACACACATGAAAACACACACATAAATGACCTACACCTTCTCCATGTGTGGAGAGGTTTATATTTATACCCTAAGGCTACCATAGGCTCGCGGGCTTTCTTTCTTGGGCCGGGATTGGCTTAAAGCGAGCTAAGAGCCTATAACAAGGACAATATTAGATTACAATCCAAGCCTGTTAAACCCGATTAGCCTATTACTTAACAAGACTAACTTTGACTAGTAAGACCGATAACATTCTTGTTTGACTTAAATAAAATTAAGGCTAACACCAAGATATAGTAATAAAATATTCTGGAAGATATCAATCATGGTCCTTACTCCAAGAAATCCTCAATACGCCGTATCCCACATCGCCGATATGCATGATGACCCTTTTCTAGACTCTATAAATACCAAACCCTAAATACGATTTTAGGTATGCTTTTAACCACCAAGTCTAATTTTAAGAAGATTTATGAAGACAAGAAGGTCCTGAAAAGTGGTCCGATCAATGGGAAAACTCTTGTAATCTCTACACTCTACTATACGCGTTCGGTTAGCATTATGTTTAATTGTTCATCTATGATTTCGTGTATTGTTACAATGACTATCGACTAATACCTAATATAATGTTCTGATTTGTTTTTATATCGATTGTTCCTTATTCGTTGTATGTTGATTATGTTTATCACTTCATACCCGTTTATGTGCTTAATTGTGTGTTTTACCTATCATTCAATTGGGTCTAGTCCTACATATTTAATGCGTTGTAACATTGGTGTTGTTTGGGCGTAGGCTAAGAGTCTGGGATAGAAACGTATAATGCTTATTCATATAGCTAGAATAATAGGATCACCAATAGAAATCCCTGTTTTGATCTATGGGTAGTGATAGTAGACTACAGGCGAGACTTTAGACACACGTATACGTCCTGATCCATAGATAGATAAGTGGGCGTGGACTACTAGTATATGAATTTCCATTAAGCAGTAAGTTGTTAAAGCCTCCATGAGCTAGGATTCAATATAACCACTAATATAAGTTTCCTAGATAGATTATAATCAATGGTGTGAGCTTTATACGGGTTTAGGTTAATTATGACACGATTAACTAGCGACAAACCTCGAGTATAGGGAGAAGATCGACCTAACTTTGGAATGATATACCACCAACGAATTAATACAATCATTGCACAATAGACAATCAAGACATTTTATTAGATTAAACTGGCTAATACGTTTTCCTAACATTTAACCGCTTCCTTATCTTTTGTTAATCACTTGTGTGCGTTATTTGTCATCACCTTAGGGTAGTTAGAACTAAACTCGTGCCAGTCTCTCAGACTAAAAACCCCCCTCTTTGCATTATTTTAGGTTTAATTAGAATAATTAGGTTAGATTAGTATTAAACCTAGGTAAATAAAATACCAGTAGAATTAAGAGTTAACTTCCACTCTCAGTGATCGACACCCTACTTACCATGAAGCTACATCTGATCGGGTACACTGCATGTTAGAGTGTTGTTTTTAGGTATAGTCGACATAAAATAAATAGTAAAACTTGATACATAAAATAACAACCTACACAATGACACACATCAAGTTTTCGGCGCCATTGCCCGGGAGTGCGATTGTTTAATTTCTTGTTTTTATTGGTATTTTTAGTATAAATTTAGTTTTGTTTTTCTACTGTCTGCCGTTATTTATTGAATACGGCGTATCTATTTTCTTTGAATACAGCGTATTCGACATCAAACATCGATACGGCGTATCCAGTTTACTGAATACGACGTATTGACTGTCTGATACAGCAACAGTTTTAGTTCTCCTTTTCGTTTAGTTTTTTAGAATAGTTTTACTTCGATTTATGTCTTTTTTTTCAGGTACCATTTTCGGGGTGCCTCCTTACCCGTTCAATTACCCTACAAGGAGGTTAACTATGGAATAAATATTGGCTAAATTCATTGATAAAGGTAAACGTGAACATGAGGAGATGGAAGTATTCATTAAAGAATTTAGAACCACCAACGAGCTTTTATTAAAAGAACGAAGCAACTTATTGAGTGAGCTGAAAATCAAGGTAAACGAATTGTCAAAGATTATGGGTAATGTTCTGATTCCAAAAAACGAAGTCAAAGGAGTGACAACTAGGGGAGAAAAGATAACGTATGAAGCAACCCCTAGTAAAGAAATTAATGAAACTAAAATTAACAAGAACAAACCTCCTAGATTTGAACAAGATGTGCCAGAAATGCGTCAATGATGATGGGCGAAAAATAAATCTTCGAGTATTCCAGCATAAACTACTCAACCATCGTAAAACAATAAAAACAACCATCTAACCCTTTCCCAAACGGGCGACAAAGGAAAAAGAAGAAGCACAACAACAGAGGTTTCTAGAGATTCTAAAACAACTCCATATTAACATTTCGTTTATCGAAGCCTTTGTGAAAATGCCAAAATACGCTAAATATATGAAGAGTTTACTGACAAATAAAACCATACTTGAAGAAGCTTGTACGGTAACGATGAACGAAAGGTGCTCAGCTGTCTTGCTTTACAAGCTACCAGCAAAAGAAAAAGACCTAGGAAGTTTCACTATCCTGTCCAAGTTATAATTTCGAATAATAATGCATTGGCAGATCTAGGAGCTAGTATAAGTTTGATGCCCTATACTATGTATGAAAAGTTAGGTTTAGGGGAACCAACACCGACTCGAATGAGCTTAGAACTAGCCGATAGGTCGATCCAATACCCAAGGGGAATAGTCAAAAATGTGCTTATTAAGGTGATAAACTTTGTCCTCCCCATCGATTATTGTATCTTTTGATACCTGAAGATCAAGCATTTCTGAAAAATCTAGGGAGACCTTTTTTGGCCACCGCTCGTGCCATGATCAATGTGTTTAATAAAAATATAACGCCTAGGGTAGGAGAGATGAGGTAATCTTAGACATGGACCAATCGAATATTGAAACCAAAGATAAAAAGGGAGCAGAAAACTTAGCCGCAGATCACTTATCTAGGTTAGAGAATCCACACATGGAGGTGTTAACTGAGAGGGAAATTGTTGATAAATTCCTCGATGAGAATTTAATGGTGCTAATATCCAATTTTAATGACAATGAACCATGGTATGCAAATTTTGTTAATTATATTGTTGGAAAGGTTGTTCCCCCAAATTGGACCTTTAAAAAAAGAAAGAGGTTTTTTTTGCAAGTCAAGACTTACTTCTGGGAGGAACCTTATGCATTTAAACTATGCGCGGATAATATAATGAGAAGATGTGTGGCCGGAAGTGAAACCCTCAAAATTCTGGCGCATTGTCATTCGGGACCTACTGGTGGGCATCATAGCGCTAATGTTACCACAAAGAAGGTTTACGAGTCTGGATTTTATTGGCCTAGTGTCTTTAAGGATGCTAATGAGTACATAAGACGATGTGATGCATGTCAAAGATTGGGGAACATATCTTTAAGGAACGAAATGCCTCAAAATAACATTCAGGTTTGCAAAGTCTTTGATGTTTGAGGATTAGATTTTATGGGACCATTTTCCGATTCTAGAGGTAATAAATACATATTAGTAGCTGTCGATTATGTGTCCAAATGGGTTAAAGCTCAAGCATTACCTACAATATGCGGCGCGTAGAGGTTCTGTTTTAAAAGGGTTATTTGCTAGGTTTGGAGTTCCTAAAGCTTTGATTAGTGATAGAGGGACACATTTTTGTAATTCTCAGCTCAAAAAAGCTTTACAAAGATATGGCGTGACCACAAATTATCTACGACGTATCACTCTCAATATAATGGACAAACTGAAGTTACTAACAGGGCTATTAAGCGTATCCTAGAAAGATCAATGGGGTACAATCCTAAAGGTTGGTCGAAAAAACATAATGATGCATTATGGGCAATGTTAGACTGCCAACAAAACACCAACATGTTGAACACTTTTAGATTAATTTTATGAGAAAGCATGCCAATTTACCGTAGAGATCGAGCATAAGGCACATTAGGCATTAAAACAATGTAATATGGATTTAACGCTTGCTAGCGAAAGTCGTCTTATGCAGCTTAATGAGTTAGCTGAATTAAGAGATGGTGCTTATGAAAATACTTGAATTTACAAAGAACGGACCAAGAAATGACATTATTCTAGACTTCGTGGTGATAAAGATTTTAAGGTAGGAGACAAAGTGCTACTTTATAATTCTCTTCTGAAGATGTACCCTGGAAAACTTAAGTCAAAATGAAGCGGTCCGAACATTATTAAAAGGGTATATCCATATGGGGCTGTAGAAATAATTGACAAGAACGGGTTTAGCTTCAATGTCAATGGGCAACGATTGAAGAAATATTACGAAGGTAACATTGACAAAGAGGATGATGAAGTTATAAAGTTCGAGAATGGTGTAACGTGAGGCTGAAGGGAGTCTAACTTAAAGACTCTCACAAAAATAAAAGTGCTTCTGGGATGGGGGGGGGGGGGGGGGGGGGGGCAACCGAACAATTTTTAATTATTTTTATCAAGTCTATCTTCCCAGACATCAATACAGCATATCCGCTCTATACCATACGACGTATTGAATGTCTGGATGTTATCAGTCCTTTATTTTTCTGCATTTAAAACTTTATTATTAGTTCTGTCTATACGGCATATTTATAAGAACTGACTCGTATAGTTATTTTTTACAGGCTTCTCTATACGGCGTATCCAGGTTTTTGGATACGGCGTATTGATTTCATGTACATTTCATTTTTTATTTTTATTTTTATTAACAGTGATACCCGAGATAGTAGAGTCAAAGGTTTCTTAATATTTTGCACAGGACCTCACCACACCCCCGAGCCCACCCCCATCCCACCTTGAAAACAAATCGACAACATTGGTGAAGTATCAATAAATCTAGAATTCTTGCTCATAAACTCAACTTGGAGAATCTACCGAGCAAACATCATGGGAGTTTCTCGTTGTAATTCTTTTAATTTCCCGTTTTTAATGTTTTTTATCTATATAACGAGGACGTTGTATAATTTATGTGGGGGGATGGGAATTAGAACATTACTTGTCCTATTTTTCACATTAAAATGCTTAAATTATGCTCAAATTAAAAAAATTCAAGCATACTTTTGTGAAATTACTGGTTACATAACCTGTATACATAACCCTTAATCAGAATATTGTAGATATTCAGCCTTATCTGTATTTTTCAAATACTTACCCAAAATCCTACAAAACATATGAGTGTGCCGTGCTGTTGTAGACATATAACTTGGCTGGTAATATCTATTCGAGACCACAAAATGAGTACTATGGATTTAGATGGAGTAACTTGTTTAAATTGGTAAATTTCTAGGATACACCGAAAAAAGCCTTTATAAGTTGTATTATTACTAACTACACTGATAGTTAACCGCCCCTATAAACCCTTTTTACTCTTATTATTAAGAGTAGAATACTCCTAAATAACAGTAGAGCAATCCTTTAGGATAAACAAACAAACTATTTGGTTTTGTACACCGTTTACACCCTAGCCGAACCGGTTAGATAAGGTCATTTATTATTTGGCTAGTTTGCTTAAAATGTAAAGTATGTATTTCCTGTGTCCTGTGTCATTTTCTATCTCTGATACGGTTGGGAAGAAATTTGTACATAGCAAAATGGGGATATAAAAAGTAGTCAAACTCATGTATTTTTACTATCATCACAATTATTGGTACGTCCGAAGAACGAGAAATTATGGAAGAAATTATTCAGAGTTATTATGATCGTGAAGATGGTGAAATTACACCGAGATTCGTAGTATTGTATCATAAAAAACAAAAAAATTAGAAAATTGCAACAAAAAAGAGGAGGAAAGTCTGAAGACAGTCGGTTCGTTAAAGCTTAAACCGATGATATTATTTGAAGGATCGATTATTTGTTGATAGATGGTTATAAATCAACGATGTAAAGTTTTGTATAAAGTGGATGATTGGGAGTTAACCGTTACGGGAATGCCAACTAAGGTTGTTGATCTATGATCAAGACGTTTGTGTATATAGTTGTGTCTTTATCATGGTAACGGTCGGGAAAAGTATCTAGCAACTTATACATTATCTGTTTGGACTTAGTCTATTTGTTCCATAAAATTTTTATTTAACAACAATTATTTCCCTTTCCTAATCACTAACCCTTAGGTTTTATTTGAATGAGGATGCGAGCAATCATATGTGTCTTTTCCGTCGTTAAGGCCATGTATGTGTATTTTTGTTCGCCTTGTTGGTTAATTACTTTTTGGTGAAGATTAGAAGATCCATACCCTATATCACTACTAGTCCTACTCTTTAGCTTATTCGAGTTAAGGTTTGAATGCAGTCATATGTGTCTATCCTATCGTTATGGGTATGTATTATGTTCTTTGTCGCTTTCTGGAATAATGGTATTATAAGACTAGATAAATTGATCAAACCCCTATAATCCTTATAAAAAAAATAACCCAATTTACCTTTTATAAACTATGTTACTCTTAGCTCTAGTGGTGGAGATGGTATCCTTGTCAACTTATGATAAATACTCACACGATCGAGCAGTTGAGCGAATTAGTTACATATTACCACATAGATTAGTTGAGTGATTTGAGTGTTTCTAACTCAAGTTTAAGCACACAGAACATGGATTTTGTGTCCTCATCAAATAACAACTCTGACAGTAGTAATTAAGTAGTTAATACTGCTCAAATAGTTAATACTGCTTATGGAGTTTTAACTGCCATCACTCAAGTTAATACTATTAACTCTTCAAATGTTGATAACTTGAGTGATGTTGTTATTTATGCATTTTTGGTGTAACACCCCCATATTGGGTCGCAGCGGAATAAGGGTCCGGGGCGTGTTACTTCATAGATCAATAACACAAGATATATATAGAACGACCAAAAAGTCATTTAAAACCGATACATTGGATTTAACAAAGTATTTGTTACATAAGCTCGAAGCTTCACTTGTTCACTTGTTCAAAATACAAAGATTTCTAGCCCATAACAGATATACAAAATGTAATGCGACAAAATCTTTAATGCATGATATCCAAATCAAAACCACCAATGTATCCCTTGCACCTCGTGCTTATTGACCTCCTGAAAAACATTGCTTTAAAACGTCAACAATAATGTTGGTGAGTTCATAGGTTTGATAAATCGTATATTGTAGGACCACAAGATTTCCCAAGTGTATGATAATGCAACAGATGCAGACATCATATAAATGTAATTACGTTGCCCTAAGCTCATGACACTGAAGCTCGACATAAATGAATACCATATAAATGGCCTACATTGCCCGTGATGATGTTCTAACCCGCAACATCCTATGTTCGACATGGTATACGTTCGTTTGCCCAGTGATAGCTAATCACCCGAACGGGGATGTCAATCCCAATAGATCTATTCATAACATTCGCGCTCACAATCCAGTAACTGACAGTTCATGATAATGGGCTCAACTAGGGTTATCGCTACTTAGGCAACACGTAATCATAATGTAAAACTTATCCACTTGTGTCCAATTATAAAACAGTGCATGTTTCTCATCCCAAAAACTTATAAAACAAATCATGTAAAACGTGGGGCTATGAACTCACCTTGAGTGAGCGAATATCAAGTGGGGGCTATAAACCACCTCAGTAGTGAAGTGAATGAGTAATAATCGAGTAAGTGAAATAACAAATCACAGACGAATCCGAAGGTAACCTAATCAAACATAGGTCGTATAAGTACTATGCACTTTGATAACTAATATTGTATACAATCCTATATAGCTCATCACCATGCGAGCTTTTGTAATTTAACATCTTTTTGATTTAAGTAAACCGTTTAATAAATACCGATTAGAGAAAACTAGCATAAATTTTCCCGTTTAAAAACCGTTCTCTGCATTTCTTACCGTCCACTATATCTTCCGTATTAAGATTATATATTAAAAATAATTAAATTTTTATATTTTACAACCTCTGAATAATAGTACATTTTACTGTTTATGACGTTTTATAAATTTAATTGTCCATAAAACCGGTTACATGCAACAATTTTAAATTCGTTTAACCCGATTTTAGCGATTCCTTTGAGCTCGTCTTTGTTATCAAAATTTCTCATTTTTATAAAGTGGGGGTCCTGCTGGATGAATCATAGTGAGTTATACTATTCTTAGTTTTATACACAATAGAACTTTTTATAAACTTTAATTAGTCGTAAACCGCGAATTTTTATCGATTTTTAGCTCACGTTTTTTAAGTCATTCCTTTCGAGCAACTGTTCCTCGTAATTGAGAAGTTTCTATTGATTTATGAGATTTTAAAAAATAAATGTTTCTGTGCATGAATAGTTAACTTATATAAAATGGTTTTATAAAAATATTTTCTAACATTTTAAGTCTATATAAACACGGTAATTCATAACTCTATAGACTTCTCGTTTTTAATCAAAAAATTACAGTTTCTTATTGTTTTTGGAATCCTAAAAACTATTGGACATATCTGATGAAAAATACTAAAACTTTTTAGAGTGAGAGTAGCGAGTGCGCGTGAGCAATTTATAACTTGCTTATACATAAAGTTTATTTTAGCGACGCGCGACCGATATTAACGTAAATTCGTGCATTTAGAGAGATCGTATCTTTTCGTTATAAAATTCGTTTTTTCGAGTTTCTTACCTTATGAATCGTCATGTGCGTGACGTATTATTTTTAACAAAAGGTCAAACCCACTGTTAGAAATTTCGAAATACCACACACACACAACACACTCTTTATTATTAATAGTAACTTTTATATAAAGCTTGTTTTATGTACTCACATTGCGCTTTGTAAATTACGCACAAAATTTTATACCATAACACATATTATAGTGAACACTACACAAAATATGGAGCGCTATCGTCCATTCCTTTAACCTGTCATAAGTCCATGATAATAAGATTTACAAGATTAACAAATTATTTACACACTTTTACTTGTAGCTTAAATGTAAATCCTTAAAAAAACCTAATCTTCATTAACACTTTTAAGTACATAAGCCAATATTGTAAAAACACTTATAACCTCATTTTAACATGATATTACCATCAACATAACATGTGTATAAGTGTAAAAAATCATAATCACAAGTACAAATCCATTCCACATGTTTAAAAGTTTCCTAATGGTGATTTTTGCTACATAGAACATCATATACATATAAACTCATGAAATGAAAAGATAAGGGCTTTTAGATAACCTTATAATGAATGATGATAATGATAAATATGTGCTAAACCCTTGTTTAGACTTTAAACCCAAGCTTGCAAGATTGAAACCCTAATTATTCCAAGGAAACCCTAATCTTCCATTCTTTGCTTAAACACTTGTAAATGATTAACCAATACTTCAAATCACCTTGAGGTATCTTAGATATGATGTGAGATTACTTGTATGTGTTGAAGAAAAGTTTGCATGAATTATTTAGAAGGGGTGTTTGTTGCCGTAGTATAAAAGAGAGGAAAAAAGGGAGAATGTTTTGAGTTTTTGCTAAGTGTTAAGTGTTATCTATGTGTATACTTGCAAGTATACATCATATATAATCTTAAGCCTGTCAATATTGAGTCCACTTGGTCAAGAGACAAGATGAGGGTCTTTAAGAAAGCTTATGGTCAAAGTTAAACATGTTATGGCTAGGTTTAAATGAGAATATGTTGTACAAGCAAGTTGTAAAAAAATGTGTGCTCCTTTTCCCTAACTTGATGTATACGTGGGATAGGAGGGGGGAGGAAGAGTTTCAAGAATATTTTTGCACTTAACTTAATATCTAGTAAGAAATGTATAAGATACAAGTTGTAGGTTTTTATTTAAAGTGTTCCTTTTGTACATGTTTATGTCTTGGCTTTTTTTTCTTATGTACAAAGTGACTAATGATGTTAACTTGGGTAAAGTTTAATAAAACTTTGAGTGTTGGATGTAAAAATAAGTATTCGTTGAAGCGTAGATTAATTAATATGGTTTCGGGTATGCCTAAACAAAATTTTATCGCGAAACGTACACCCTTTATGTAACCAATTATATAAAATGAACAAAGACCATAATTTTTCTCAAAATAATTATTTAATACTTGCTTGATGTAAACTTTTAATTGTTTGATGCCCGTTTACATTGAATGATAATTTTTAGCTTACGCGATTTAACTTAACGTTTACGATTAAAAGCAAACGCATACAATACTAAAAATACATAGTGAATTTATTGACGACGTCAATGGACCTAAAACACGGGGTGTTATAGTCTCCCCCAGTTAAGTGAGCCTTGTCCTCAAGGCTTAAGACGCGACACTTGACGATGATGCGGTCTTTATGAAGAGGTGTGGATATTTCTTCCTGAATTGATCTTCGCGTTCCCATGTGAACTCAGGACCTCTCCTGGAGTTTCATCAAACCTTGACTAGTGGAATACGGCTTCGCTTCAACCATTTAACTTTACGATCCAGGATTTCTACCGGCTCATCGACAAATTGAAGCTTGTCATCAAAGTGAAGTCCATCCAACGGAACGGCTAATGGTTCGTCGGCATGGCACTTTTTCAAGTTGGATACATGAAATGTATTATGTACCCTGCTCAGCTCTTACGAAAGCTTGAGCTTGTAATCAACCTCTCCAACCTTTTCTAATACCTTGAATGGTCCAACATACCTAGGGTTCAACTTCCCCCGTTTGCCAAAACGTACGACCCCTTTCCAAGGCGAAACTTTAAGCATAACTTTATCCCCAACTTGAAAGTCCATCGGTCTACACTTTAAATCCGCATAACTCTTTTGTCGATCGTGTGCAGCTTGCATTCTCTACTTGATTTGAATGATCTTCTCAGTTGTTTCTTGCACTATTTCTGGACCAGTGAGTTAAACGTCTCCAACCTCAGCCTGACAAACAGGTGAACGACACTTTCGACCGTAAAGTGCTTCAAATGGTGCAGCCTTGATGCTAGCGTGATAGATATTGTTATATGAGAACTCGACTAATGGCAAATGGTTAATCCAACCCTTTCCAAAGTCGATTGCACAAGAATGCAACATATCCTTGAGAGTTTGAATAGTCCTCTCGCTTTGTCCGTCTGTTTGTGGATGGTACGCAGTACTCATATCCAGACTAGTACCTAAAGCATTCTGAAGTGACCTCCAGAAATTTGATGCGAACCTAGGGTCACAATCACAAATAATCGAGAGAGGTATTCCATGCCTCGTGACCACCTCCTTTAGGTACATTCTTAAAAGTTTATCCATCAGATCAGTCTCTCTCATTGGTACAAAGATTGCGGACTTAGTGAGTCAGTCAACAATCACCCAAATGGTGTCGTAACCTTGTGACGACCTAGGAAGCTTCATGACAAAATCCATAATGATGTTGTCCCACTTCCGTTGAGGTATATCAGGTTGTACCAACAATCCTGATGGCCTTTGATGTTCGACTTTGACCTTAGCACATGTCAAACACTTGCTAGCATAGGTGGCGATGTTTGCCTTCATATTGGGCCACCAATATAGCTTCTTCATGTCTTGGTACATATTATCAGAACCTAGATGAATAGAGTATTTTGACTTGTGGGACTCGTGCATGATCACAGTCCTTAAATTTCCATAACATGGTAACCAACTCATGCCATTGAAGCATAGAGTTCCATCCGCGCGGGGTTCCAACTTTTCCGTCCTAAGCTTCTCCAGATCTTTAGAATTTTCAACCAACATGCCTCCAACATCTTCGTTCTTGATGTTCTCTGGTTTCTGTGCTTCAGTTTGAGCATCCAAAAATATGTTTTGGAGAGATTCAAACCTATAGTCATGACTAAGGCTTGAACCCTTAATGGTGGCTCTCGAATCTTCCTGCTCAATGGCGTCAGCAGACAAAACTATTACTTTCCCTAGGTGATAACTAATCCTTGCAATCGTTAATCACTAAGCAATCTCAACCAACATGACACTAGCCTCATATTTTAGCTCCTTTTTGATAAAGATGTGTTGGTTTGTAGCTACTCATGTGATCCTTGAACACCGAACACTGGTTCCGTACAAACATAGTGTCTCCAGAGTTTCAGAGAAAACACTACGCGCGCTCCAATAGTTATCCAAATCATGTGTTGTCATAGTTTCTTCTTATGAATTTTTAGATTGGCGTGATGCATAACAAATACACCGTTCTCTCTTTGCATCAACACAGCCCCAAGACTTTGATCGATAAAGCAACGCAGTATAAAAAGCGGATAAAATCTTCGCTCATTCAGGTAAAGCCATAATTGGTGCAACTATACAACTTCTGCCGCTACAACAGTATGGAACGCTGTTTCTGTGTTCTGTTGTCAACTCCTACTATCAAACTTGAACCTTCTTCTATGAGCTTGGTCATAGGTTTTGCAATCTCGAAAATCCAGCGCTTCGATGATTCTTTGATAATACCCAGCAAGACCTAAAAATTGACGAATCTCCATTGGTGACTTAGGAGATGCCCAATCTTTAATGGATTTGATCTTGGCAGGGTCCACATGAATACCCTGGCTGTCAATCACATGACCGAGGAACTGAACTTTAGGAATCCAAAATTCACACTTGGAAAATTTAGCATACAACTCCTCTTTCTTAAGCAACTCTAAGATTAACTTAAGGTTCTCTTCGTGTTCTTACTTGTTCTTTGAGTATATCAGAATATCATCAATAAAGACAATTACGAATTTATCCAAATATGGTTTGCACACCCGATTCATAAGGTCCATGAATACGGCAGGTGCGTTTGTCAAACCAAATGGCATAACTTGAAATTCATAATGGTCGTAACGAGTTTTAAAGGTGGTCTTCAGAATGTCTTCTTCTCGAACCCTCAATTGGTGATAACCTGACCTTAGGTCGATCTTCGAGTAGACACTCGACCCTTAAAGCTGATCAAATAAATCATCAATTCTTGGAAGTGGATAACGGTTCTTCACCGTTAGCTTGTTCAATTCTCAATAATCAATGCACATCCGGAATGATCCATCCTTCTTCTTGAAAAATAGGACCGGGGCTCCACAGGGTGAGGAACTAGGTCTTATAAAGCCTTTGTCAGATAGTTCTTTTAGTTGCTACAACAACTCTTTCTTTTCAGAAGGTGTCAATCGATAAGGTGCCCGTGCTACAAGTGCAGTACCAGGTACCAAATCAATTTGAAATTCCACTTGTTGAGTCGGAGGAAGACCCGGCAAGTCCTCAAGAAATACTTCAGGAAAATCTTAAACTATTGGTACGTCCTCAAGTCGCCTCTTCTCCGACTTGTCTTCAACCTCCTTTGTAGTAACATGTGCCAAAAAGACTGGACATCCTTTTAGCATGTATTCTTGTGTTTTGGAGTACGAGATAATGTGCAGACGAGCCTTGTGTCCCTGGTTGCTTCCGTCACCGTGAACAATTAATGTTTCATTTCCCCAGGGGATACGAACGATTTTCTCGGCACACACAATGATTGCTTGGTACTTTACCAACCAATCCATACCAATTATTGCATCGAAACTACCAAGTTCTACGGGCATTAAGTCTATGTTGAATGGGTGGTTCAGGATATTTAATGTACAACCCCTAAGGATAGTGTTCAACCCAATTATTCTCCCGTCGGCTAGTTCAACATCATAATAGTGATCTAATGCAGTTGGAGTAATAGCAATTTAGGAGCTAAATGCAGTGGATACAAAACTTATATCGGCGCCAGTATCGAATAAGATAGAAGCATAGCGGTTTTTTAGAAGCAACGTACCCGTCCCTGCATGCCCTACCACATACACCTTGGCTGGAGCATTGCCACCTCCAACTTGGTTACCACGGTTGTTGTTGTTCTTCAGCTTGGACATTCCTTCTTGAAGTGTCCTTGGACTTCACACTCAAAACAAGTAGGCTTCTGACCCGACCCAGTGCCCCTCTAATGGTTGGCATTGTTAGCATTTGCCGTACTTCTACAATCAAGAGCAAAATGGCTAACTTTGTTGCATTTGTGGCATTTAGGAGCACATGGACCATCGTGGTGATAATTCCATTTTGAGCATAGGGGTTTGGATCCCCCATAATGTTTCTTCTCAACAGTCCCTGCAGCATAAGCCTTGCCGGTATTCTGCCTCTTGTTTTGGTGGTGTTGTTATGGTTGTTGGTTATTATCTGGCTTTCTCTTGTTCTCTGTCTGACGGTCAGCAAAAGTGCTGATTCTCTTATCCATCACTTCAATTTCCATTTCAGTTGCCTCTTGCATTGTCTTAGGCTTGGATGCTACTACACTTCCGTAGATCATGTCGGGCAAGCCAGCGACATATTTCTCGATCTTGTCAGATTCTTCAGGAAACATTCTACCACACAGCAGTGCCAGTTCCTGAAAACGCTGGTTGTACCCTATCACATCGGTACCTTTCACTTTCAATTTCTACAGTTCAACTTTGAGTTTCTTAATCCCGATCCTTGGGCAGTACTTGTCTGTTATTTTCTTCTTCAATTCAGTCCAGGTCATTGCATAAGCAATGTCATTACCAACAATCTTATCGTGGGAGTTCCACCACGTTAGAGCATTTCCCAGAAGAGTACAAGTGGAGAACTTGATTTGGTTTTCCACAGAACAATTGCTTATGCGAAACACGGTTTCTATCTTCTCAATCCATTAAGTCAATTCGACAACGCCTTCTGTGCCTTTAAATTTTGAGGTTGGCACTTCATGAAGTCTGGGTAAGTGCACTAACGAGTGGCTCGCTCATTTCTCCTAGCACCTGTTCCTGAATTATGGCTGTCGACTGATATGTTAGAAATCACATATCCTTTCTATATTAAAAATGGCCTTTAAATGATCAAAATGTGCAAAAATATGCTAGTATTTGTGTATTTTGTTGTTTGTGTATGTGTAGGTACGGATAATACAAAAATCACAAGAAAACGGTCAAAACCGGACAAGCATGGACACGGGAACGGATAGAGTGCACAATAGACGGAAGTTTCTAGCAAAAGGTCAACAAAAGTCAACTCTTGGTCAACAATGATCAACTCACAAAATACCAAAACCCTTAAAATACCCAAATGAGCCTTAATGTTAAACCTATTTCACTAAAAGTCCAAAAACCCTAACTCCGTTAAATCCTTAGATAACTTTCACTAACGGTTGTTAAGTCATTTACCCTTAAACCTTTTATCCTAACCCATAATGTAACACCCCCAAATTGGGTCGCAGCGGAATAAGGGTCCGGGGCGTGTTACTTCTCAGATCACTAGCACAAGATATATATTGAACGACAATTAAAAGTCGTTTTAAAACTGATACATTGGATTTAACAAAATGTTTACAAAAGCTCGAAGCTTCACTTGTTTACTTGTTATTATTACAAAGATTTCCAGCCCATAACAGATATACAAAATGTAATGCGACTAAATCTTTAATGCAGGACATCCAAAACATAACCACCAATGTATCCCTTTTGTACCCCGTGCCCTAATGATCTCCTGAAAAACATTGCATTTAAAACGTCAACATAAAGTTGGTGAATTTCATAGGTTTATGTAAATGTATAAGCAGGACCGCAAGACTTTCCCCGTGATAATGCAACAGATGTAGACATTACAAAATGTAATTACGTTTTCCTAAGCTCATGACACCGAAGCTCGACATAAATGAATACAATATATAAATATTACCTACATTTCCCGTGACGATGTTCAACCCGTAACATCCAAAATCTGACATGATATACGTTTATTTCTAGTGATAGCTAGTCACCCGAACGGGGAGGTCAATCCTAAATAGATCTATCTATAATCATTCGCGCTCACATTCTAGTAATTGACAGTTCATGATTCATGGGCATAGTGGGTTATCGCTACTTAGGCAAAACGTAATCGTGATAAAATGTACACTTGCGTCCAATTTGTAAAACATGCATATGTTTCTCACCCCAAAAACTTGTAAATTAATAATTGTAAAACATGAGGCTAAAAACTCACCTTGAGTGAGTAAATTGAAAATAAAATATCCCAAATAAAGACGTGTCACGCTAACATCCGAATGCAACCTAGTTAATATAGGTCGAATCAGTATTCAAGTACGTTGTCTAACAACAAACATATATAATCCTATATAGTTATCATCGTACTATCGTTCAGGCTATCATAATTAAGAGGTCATGACATAACGTATGAGGAGTTAGGACACTTTAAATCGTAAATCCAACAACTCGTCAATACGTCATCCGATGTTTACAAAGTATAAGTTTCTGCCATGAATAGTAACTTTTTATAAAATTTGTTTTATAAAGTATTTAGCATCGTAAACTCGTAACTAGCGTATCTTCTTCGTAATAAATTCGATTTTTGAGTTTCTTATCATTTTGGAATCCTTATTTGATGTACTATATTTATAAAACCTAATATGGCTGTTACCAAATTCGAACCAAAACAGAAAGTTTGAAGTTTGTGATTTAAAACATGTTTTAAGCTTGATTTTTGTACCATTAAGCTTCAACACCTTGTTACAACTACTTTACAACACTTATATCTTATGTCTTACATATATTAGGTCCATTAGGTCATGTTTTTCCCATGTGTTCAAGATTACAAGTCCTCTAATCTTACTTTAATCAAAAGTTGTTAATGAAACCCTAATTTTAACATGTTTACTCATGAACTTTTTATACTTAAGCCAAGTGTGTACAAGAGTTATACTTTCATTATATCATCATATTAGCATCCATATAACATGTAAATAAGTTCACAAAACATTGATCATAAGTAAAAATTCATTTTACATATTCAAAAGTACCCTAAATGATGATTTAGCTAAATAGAACATATGAACACATAAAATCATAAGTATGAATTGATTAGGGTTTTAAATAACCTTGAGTGTTTTACCTTAAACCTTACTTTTATTTAACTTTTACTTACACTATACTTTAAATTAAACATTTATAAACTAAAAACAAAAAA
>BQNB010004128.1:90000-106436 GCA_026074375.1 Tanacetum coccineum | reverse complement strand
TAACGAAATGTAGGAAAAAAGAAATATAAGCAAAAGTGACTAAGGATAAATAAGATTGGGTACAACTTGACAAGCAATGATATGTAACTATTTTTTTTGTTTGTCATTTTCAATGTGTAAAAACTCCGGTTGAACTGCAAATCAGTTAGGTCATAGGAAGCTGATTTTGAGAAGAGAACTTGGTTGAACAGTGAACCGATAACTCAATCGGGTAGTTAAAAACCGATTTTAAACATTGGTTATTTTAATATTTTATTTCAAGGTTGCAAAAATCGTGATTCGGTAGTCGGGCGGTCGACCTCTTTCTAGCTTGTAATCGGTCTAGGCGGGATTAATCGATGATTAATTGGATTGGCATTTCCGGCAAGTTTTTGGTATTTCTGGTGAGTTTTGTGTATTTCTTACAAGATTTTAATAAAAAAAACAACTTGCAGTGATATAAACAATTATTATAAGTGATTAAAACAAGTTTACGATGAGTTTTAGGTATTTCCGGCTAGATTTGTGGGTTTTCGGCAAGTTTAACCACCATTGATCGTCGTCGACCTCCATTTGACCGACTTGTTCGACCAATTTATACCAATCGAAAAAGTTGGTGGCTCAGTAGCGTTTAGGCGACGATTAATCGGTCTTGTAGGCTTTTTTTGCATCATTAATTGCTTTATTTTTCGAAGTATTCTTTTATGCATCCAAAATTCCTGACGATGCATGTATTTTGGCCCTTCCTATTTGGTTTGATTTAAACATTTGTCCGTATGCAAGTTTCAGAATGTGGTCAGGTGCACAACTAGGGAGTAGTTATATCAAGATTTATGGTGGTTCAACCATCGTGTTTTTGGAATTCAAGTTACCTCAAAACTTAAAAATAAATCATGTCTAATCTAAAAAAAACTCCTTTAAAACTTCAGTTACGATCTTTTGTATATTTTCTCACATTAAAATGCTTTTAAAGAAGCGCAAATGGCACAAAATGTACCAAACTTAAGGGTTATTTTCAATCAAAGTATCGTACTTTTTTTCTTACATAAATAGGTATCAAACTTAATTTTTTAGCCAATTTAGGTATTTTCGTTAAATATTTAACGACCATCTGATATTTAGATTTGTATGTATTTGATTCTAGGGTTGCAATCAAGTCAAGCTTTAATCAAGCAACTCGAACCCGAGCTTGGCTCGATTGAACTAAGCTTTTATCAAGCTCAAGCTCAAAAAATAGCTCGAAACAACATATAACAAGCCGAGCTCAAGCTTTTAATAGCTCGGCTCGAATTCTTATCAATCTTTTTCAAGCTTTAAAATAAATTTGTTTGCATAATAAAGTTGAGTATTAACCTAATTATAAGAACTTACTTCATAAATAAATAAATAATGTATTCTAAAATGAATTTTAACCGTAATTAACCTAATGAACTTTTATTCTAGCTCTTTGTATTCTTCATAATTTTTTACTTTTTGAGTTCATCGGGTATTCTTTTCATTTCACCACGAAGTCTAAAGCTTCCCTCTTTATTTTTCAAAAAAATTATAAGTTTACTTATCAACATTTTTAATATATTTTTTATACTATTAGACTTTGTAAAATCTTGATGTATCTATATATTATTGTAACGAGTAAAAATACATGATGTCTCACTGTCTATATTTTGAAATAAAATGAGCTACTAACTTGGCTACTAAAATAGTCATTTTTTTATAAATGTAATGTATGGGATATGCATGGATCTGTATTTTTTTTATCTTGATATAAAATTGTTACTTGCTTACACGTTTTAGCTAAAATTTATAGAAATAATTAGTATGTTGTTGGTTTTATTAATGTTAAATGAATCTAATTTTGTTTTCAGTTAAGGTTTTTGTTTGTTTTAATTTATACATATGTTTATTGATGAGTTTGGGCGTTTGGCTATTAAACACATTAATTTTGTATATATTCAAGTTTTTCAAGCCAAGCTCAAGCTCTGATCGAAACCTACTCGGGCCAAGCTCAAGCTTGACGAGCTATTAAGCCAAGCTCAAGCCTATTTTTTTTTCTTCAAGGCAAGCTCAAGTCCTGTCACGCTCGAGCTCGGCTTAACTCGATTGCACCCCTATTTGATTCTAACAAAACTTCCTCGTGAACAAAATAATATAACAGAGTGACTGATATCAAATTCTTTCGGTAAACAAGATTTTGGTCACTGACGTCATTTTATGCAAGTTATAGTTCCAACACAGGAACCCTTAATACTCATAGCTCATCTATTTAAAAACCTTGGACAATAGGCTTGTCATAACAATATACCTTTAAATCAAAGAAATTATACATATTACAAATGATTAGTATAGAAAGGCACCCAACTCAATCAAAGAAATTACTGTTTTTTAACGGGGGCGATGATGGTGGTGATAGCGACGGGGGATTTAAAATATAAACATTAATGGATGATCGTTAAATATTTAACAAAAATACTCAAATTGGCAAAAAATTAAGTTTGGTGCATTTTTATGCAAAAAAAGTACGATACCTTGATTGAAAATAACCCTTAAGTTTGGTATCTTTTTGTGTCATTTGCCTTTTAAAAAAAGCTTTTGAAATAATTGTTTTAAAATAGTTTTTATTTCTAAAATTAATGTTCTTTCTAAAATTACCAAATCTCTACTATTTTTTTTTTAAATTCATCAAGATGATGAAGATCGAGCTGCTAACGTCAATTGCTAGACATTACACAAAACACTTAATCACAATATCTTAATCATAATCATTTGTAGCTGTAAAAACTTTTTGCTATACAGGGATACACGTCTAGTATTTACAAACTTGTTAGTCATTTCTTTAGCTCAAAATCGTATTTTTTATGTTGAGAGGGAAATGTAACCTTTTCTTTATGCGTTGATCAAGAAAAATATCAGTTTACGTCTTTAAACGTATATTAGTCAATACTTCAAATCATTTTCAATTATTTTTTGTAAAATTTTGTGTCTCCTTGAGCATCCTAGTGGAGGTCAATATGAAAGATCCATCCAATTTCGCAGTGTATAACTTTAATTTTAGATGGCATTTTTTTTAATATTTTATATCGGCATATGGTGTTTCGTAAAATATTATGTCAAGACCAAGTTGCTGTTACACTTTTGAGTTGTTTGAATTTGATGACTCATCCTACCCACTTTATTTATACTCTATATATCCATTAGAAAACATTAATTATTCTTTTAGTTTTAATATTCTTATCACTTCCTATTTGTAATTTTTTTTTTTGGTAAAGTGTTTTTTTTCAGTTGTTTACATATTGCTCTATTAGTGCAACGACTATTGCATCATTAACTACCCGTACGTTACAACAGGTAAAAACATATTCATTTTATATCCACGAAATAAGATCTTAGCAATAATATTTTTTTTTTTAACTTTCAACAGTAATAGGGAAAATTATTTTTACCCGCACTGCAACGAGTACAAACGCATTAATATTGTATGTACGGGAAAAAAATATCAATAATATATTTTTCGATAAAAAGTGTTAACAATAAGAATTACGTAAAAGAGTAAATATATAAAGTTTTTTTTTATAACGGCAACTATTATAAAACCAACTAGCAAGAAGCTAGAAAAAGAATTATAAAGAGATCAAATAGAGGTGTTGCATCTCTTTTGTGATCGAAACGTTGAGACTAGTGGGCATCTCTTTTTTGCTTGTCCTTTAGCTTCTCACCTGGCCAATAAAATTTTGCTATGGTGGAATCTGCAGTGTACTGATTTCACCTCTCATCAAGATTGGCTTTCCTGGATTGGCTCGTTGCATCTTCCCCATGATCGTAAACATATTCTGGAAGGAATTTTTTATGTTCTGTGGTGGCTCCTATGGCAGTATCGGAACGAGCTCCTGTTTGACAGCAAAAAACCGATGAAGGCGAAGATTTTTGATGATATCGTTTCTAGTCTTTCTATTGGTGTAAGTTTCGTTGTAAAGCCTCTTTCAATTTCAATGATTGGCTTAAAAACCCGTACCTTGTTTCTTTGTAATCTAGCTCCTTGCTAGTTTTCATTATATATTTTTTCCTGCCGTTCAACCAAAAAAATAAGGGGTGTTGAACCAATATCTCAACTAAAAGTACAAATTACATCAGAAAGCACCAAGTGAAAGAGCGCGAAGGAACAAGCTTGTCCCAATCAAAGTTAATATTTTATCCTGGAAGATCATGACTAACTCCTTGCCTACCAGATTTAATATTTCATGTCGCGGCATTTGTATCGACTCAATTTTATGCGGAAACTGTGATAAGGGTGTGGAGACGTCGAGTCATCTTTTTTTCTCTTGTTCGTTGGCGAGGATGGTGGTGAATCTTATTTTACGCTGGTGGAGTATTCCCGTTGTGGAGTTGGATTCTTATGATGATTGGACGCTTTGGTTCGATAATGTCCGTCTTCCCCTTAAGAACAAGAAGATGCTTGAAGGTCTTTTTTACGTAACATGGTGGATCTTATGGTCATTTCGTAACAGTAATATTTTCGACGCCAAGGTGCCGAAGAAGGCGTTATTATTTGATGATATTTTAAGTAAATCTTTTTATTGGTGCCGCTATAGAAGTAAAGCATCCTTCAGTTGAAACGATTGGCTTAAAAATCCGAACATTATTATGTTGTAATTCTAGCATCTTGCTAGTTTGGTTTTTTTTTAATATAAATCTGTCGTTCAAAAAAAAGTGTATACAAAAGTAACCACATACAAGAAGTTATATAAGACATAACCTTTTTGTTACGGTAATCAAATATTAACGGATTAATTACTTTAAAACGTATCTAATTTACCACTTTTTGTAGTTGTGTGTAGCTTTTTTCACAAATAAGAAGAAACTAAAAAAGAGAAAGATTTCATACAAGTTTTCGATCTTAATATCTCGAGAGTGGTTATTTTTGCATAAACAACATAGTGGAATGCACAATGCTCTGACAGAACAACGTACAACAATAAAAATGCTTACTTTGCAAACTTGTCACATCCTTCGTTGGTAAAATTGGATCTGCTTACGTTAAGATAGTGTTCACCAACAAGATCAAGATAAAATAATTGACGTAAATCAGAAACTCAATTTTTTTTTTAACGGCGACTTTATTAGAACCACTAGCAAGGAGCTAGAAAATTACAAAGGAATCAAAAAAGGGTGTTGAAGCCAACTAACCCAATTCAAAGTTCTATTACATCTAGCTACACACCAATAAAAAGAGCGTAAAACAATATTGTCGAAAATAGCATCCTTTCGGGGAATAGGAGACGCAAAAAGGAATTGGTTCCTGAAGTTCCAAAGGCTCCACCAAGAAACGTAAAACACGCCTTCCAACACCTCTTTCGTCTTAGAACCTAAACGGATAGATTTGAACCAAGAGAGCCAATCTTCGTACGACTCATAAGGATGAACATCCAAATTCCACCATCTACAAATTAACTTCTGAATATCTTTCGCCACAGAGCAACCGAAGAATAAATGGGACGAATCCTCGAGCACGTGATCACAAAGAGGACAAGCCAAAGACGGAAGCGAGACATTCCTACGAGACAAATTCGATCTAGTAGGTAAACGATCGAGATAAAGTTTCCAAGCAAAAACGTTTACCTTAATCGGAATACTTTTAATCCATCGAGTAGGAACTTCCATTTTAGGGAGAAAAGCCTCATCTAACATAGATCGAACATCCTTGACTTGAAAAACACCATCGCCATTTAAGTCCCAAAACCATCTGTCATCCATATTAGATAAAATAACCGTATCAAGTAATAACGAAAGCTGATCAAGTTGTTGTGACTCTACACCTCCTCGGACATGACGACGAAAAGAAGAGGAGATAGACGTATTCATCTTATCAGCAACCGATATGTCTTTATTCTCTTCAAGAGCAAACAAACGAGGAAAAGAAAGCTTGAGAAGATTATCGCCAATCCAAAGATCTTTCCAAAAGCTTGTACCTGTACCTTTTCCCACACGAATCTTACAATGAGAAATGAGATCGACACCTTTGACTTTAAGGGAGTTAACTTCTGTTATGATGGAGCTCCATGTCGAATTGAAAGCAGCAGAAAGAACATGACCATTCAAGCCATGTAAAGCTGATATAATTCGGGACCATAAGGAGTTATCATGAGAAAGGTAGCGCCATACCCACTTGAAAAGAAGAGCCCGATTGAGAGCGAAGAAACTAGAAACTCCCAACCCTCCGAATTTCTTAGAAGCAAGCACCTTAGACCATTTGACCCAAGCAATCTTTCTATCACCCTCTTGAAAGCCATTAAAAAAATTCCTACGCAGACTCTCCATATAATTAAGAACAGATTTGGGAACCTTGAAAATCGACATGTTGTAGATAGGAGTGGAGCCAAGAACCGATTTAAGAAGGGTAAGACGACCCCCGACAGATAAGGTATTAAGTTTCCACCTAGACAACCTCTTCTTCATCTTATTAATCGTCTCGTCCCAAGCCTTTTTAGAAGACATATTATCTCCTACTAAAATACCCAAGTATTTAAAAGGAGCTTTCATTATCAAACAACCAATAGACTTAGCAGCTTCAGCCACACAATTATCTGGGATACCGACACCAAGAAGATGACTCTTCTGAATATTTATTGACATACCAGAAAGTAAGGAGAAGCATCGAAGAATATTCATGATACCCTTTAAGTTAGAATGAGACCACTCACCAATAAATACCGCGTCGTCGGCGTAGAATAAATGAGACAACGTAGTAGAAGGGTCAATCTTGTATCCTTTGAAAATTCCTGCTTCAACTGCCCGGGAAAATGATAAGTGGAGAGACTCCATAATGAGTAAAAACAAAAAGGGAGCTAAGGGGTCCCCCTGTTTCAAGCCTCGGTATAAATGAAATTCAGAAGTCGGACTCCCGTTAACTAAAATAGAGGTCTTCCCTGAAGACAGACTTCCACGAATCCATGAACGCCATTAGGACCGAATCCAAAAGAGATGAGAACATCATCAAGATAATCCCATCTAACAGAATCATAAGCCTTGGCGAAATCGACTTTAAAAATCATGGCTTGTTGCTTTTTAAGTTTGCATCGAGCTAAGATTTCATTGATAATAAAAGGACCATCGAGAATCTGTCTATTAGGAAGGAATGCAGTCTGAACATCTGAGATCAAATACCTTGATGTAACGAGATTATGGGAAAGACTTCTGGTGAGTCCTCTAAATAATTTGTACTATATAAGCTAATTAGCTAAGGAGTCCTCTAAATACGCTTAAACAAAGACGTCTAATCACATTAGAAGACACAGTATTCACTAATTTCAAGATATTAAATAAATAAAAACGTTAAGAGCTTATATAAGTTACCGCGCTGCCCAATGCATCCTGTTAAACGACCTTGTTAAGCCTTAACAAGGTGCAAGTGACACCACAATAACATAAGATTAATCTCAACATGCATGTCTCGTATACACCATAGTATATGTATAAGCACATATTATATTCCTTACGGATGTGGGATTAGATACTTAAAACCCTAAGTTTTCACAAAAAGTAACATATACAAAAAAAGAAAAAAGAACTAAAGATGTTTCGGAGACAAACCCCATTTGTTATCACTTATCGGAACTTAAAACAAGTATTTACAAAAGTAACTACATACAAGTTATATAAGACAAAACCTTTTTGTTACGGTAATCAAATATCAAAGGATTAATTACTTTAAAATGGCATCTAATTATCACTTTTTCGATCTCGATATCTCAGGATTGGTTATTTTTGCATAAACAACTTTGTCTATCGAGCTCAATAACATAACACTAATCTCAATTTATATGGCTTATGTACACCACACTATTATAAGTAAGGACAAATATCTTTGTTCACCCGATATAGGACTTAAAACTTGAAACATGTTTCACCAATGTAACCCAATACAAAAAGTTGTTCTAAAGACATACCTCTTGTATTATTGAATAAAAAATTATTTATGTTTTTTTACACGTTGTTAGACACATGATAACACATTTATTAACATTTGTCTATGATGGATTTTCATGTGTCATAATTATGATTTAACATCTTCCTTGTGTTATATTGACTTATTTGGGACGAGGCTATGGGTATGTTTGGCACGGAGCGGTGGTGGAGATTTGTGAGTGTATGAGGATATGTAAGAATGTAGTGTAAGAGGATATAGCAAGACTCTTTGTTAAAGCTTATCATAAAACACAAGCCGAAGCCATATAAAGTTAGACGAGCAAAGCTTTCAGTTAAATTATAAAAACGTAGGTTCAATTAATTAAATTGACCTGGTTTTAAAAACACTACCTTACTTGATCGGTTCACTTTGGCTATACCCTTTTGTCTTGATTATATCAAATGGCAGTTCATTATGTTGTTACTGTTTATGTACTTTTTGGTGTTATCTCTAAATCTAAACAATCTTCTTACTAGCTACTAATCAAACTTTCAAAAAATGCAATTTTTTAAAACTAGTCACGGAATTCGCAAACTGTTTGGACATAGAAGTGGTTCACAAATGGTTTGCGACGTGATTCGTGATTTGTGAACCAAATTACAAAATTGCGAATGGAATTTCTCTTTTATACTTTACTTACGGGTTTGGACTATTTCGCAAATACTTTGCAATTTGTTTGCCATATGAGTGACTATTTCTTCATAAGTTTAAAAAACAAGGTTAAATGCTAAACTTTGATTAGTAAAATGATTATTTAAACTACTGGTGTTGCTCAAATTTTGGTTTTGATCTTCGACAGTCCTACAACCAGTTAATAATATCACATTATCACTTTCAAATTATTCATCCAAACACCCTCTAACTGCATGATCTGAAAAGCAACTTGATATGGTCAAGTTAACAATTAATGGCGTGCCAAGGCCAATGTCGATGAAACCCCCGGTGATGGTTGCAGAGAGTTTAAGGAGCCTCAACATTGAGTGCGCCTCCAATGTCACACCAACAATATATCAACAGAGAAAATATCTATAAAGAACAATGTCCAATTAAAGAACAAATCATTCAATCTAATTCATCCATTTTATTTTCATATAACGGCTTATATTAAATCATATGTTTATTTAATTAAAAAACTCACTTTCATCATATTTTTTAAAATTAACATATCTCTCAAACCGTTAATCATTACGCTAATTTAATTATACCATCGCGAAGATAATTAAATTATCTTTCTATAGACGGGCACTTTTATATACTTTCGACGAACTTTTTTTTTTAATTTTCGCCCAGAAAAAATCACACGTGATTCGAAAAAATCACATGTGATTCATTACTTGAAAAATCACACGTAAATTTGTAAATTTACATGCGATTTATGAATTTTTGAAATCACACGTGATTTATTACTTTAAAAATCATAAGTGAATTTGTGAAATCACGTGCGGTTTATGAAATAGCACGTGATTTTTGAAAACAACAAATCACAACTGATTTTACAAATCACATGTAATTTTTCTTCGCGAAAATTTTAACACTAAAAAATCGTCAAATGGTATATGAAATCGATTTTTTAGTTACGTCTGGAAAAATCACATGTGATTTGTATCACAAATCACATGTGATTTTATGAAATCACATGTGATTGTGCTACAAATCACATGTGATTTTTTCAGACGTGACTGAAAAAAAAGTTCGTCGATAGTATATAAAAGTGCTCCTCTATAGAAAGATGATTTAATTCTCGTCGCGATGATGTATTTTTTGTCGTTTGACGATTTACTGTTTGCAAGATATTTTATTTTTAAAAAAGAGGTGGAAAATAGAGTTTTTTAATTATTATTTTTTTAATTTGATGAAAATAGATGGTTAGGATGTGTGTTCTTTTGTTTTTTGAGATGATATTGTTCTATCATGATTTCGCCTCTTCGACCTATATTAGCGAACTAATGCAGGAGATACGAGTCTACCGTCATACAAACTTATCTATTTGAACTGGTGGGTTATGCTATCCAAATCGCCCGTGGCAGAGGTTAGTGCGTAATCGTATATACAAAACTTTCTTAATTAACATAGAAATGCATTAAATACACATTAGATAAAACTATAAATTCTATATTTGAACATGGATTTTGACTTGAATGAACTGAATTTATGCATTTTTATGTCAATTAAGAAAGTTTGTGTATATTAATTACACCAAAGGCTAAAAAAAGATTTAGTCAAGGAAGTTGTGTGTCTTTAACAAGGTGAATTTTCTTACGTTGCAAGAAACTAAAATGGAGTCTATTGATTTGTTTGAAATCAAGAACTAAGCCTTGGGGGTAACTTTGCGTTTGATTATTGTGCATTTAGTGCATCTGTTGGCTAAATCCGGTGGGATTTTTATGTGTTTGGGATCTAATGCGTTTAGAAACTAAATTCAATCGGCTCAGATTATTATTGTTATGATTTAAAGGTAAATTGGGGTGTCTAATGGCAAATTACCTTCCTTTATTATTTCGGTGTATGCCCCGCAAGAGTTGTCAGAAAAGAAAAGTCTATGGGATTATTTATGTCACGTCATTGATAATTGGAAAGGTTCAGTGATTATCATGGGTGATTTTAATGAGGTCCGTAATAAAAATGAGAGATTTGGAACTATTTTCAACGTGCATGGGGCGAATGCTTTTAACTCTTTTATCTCAATGGCGAATTTAGAGGAGGTTCCACTTGGTGGATGTTCTTTTACATGGTGTCACAGATCTGCTTCAAAGATGAGTAAGCTTGATAGATTCCTCATGTCCGAAAGCTTACTGAGTGAGTGTCCTAATTTATCAGCCATCACCCTAGATAGATTTCTATCAGACCACCGTCCTATATTATTACGTGAATCTACTCATGACTATGGACCTATTCCGTTTCGGTTTTTTCATTATTGGCTGGAAATGGAGGGTTTTGAGAATTTTGTTAATGAGGTGTGGCGTGAAGCTCCGGTAGATAATTCTAATGCTATGATCAACATGATGAACAAGTTGAAATATCTAAAAAAGAAGATACGTGTTTGGAATGGCATGAGACAAAGTCCGAAAACTCAAAAACATGTGCTGAAACAGGAGCTCGCTGATTTGGAGATGATCATTGACAAAGGAGATGCGTCGTCTGATACTTTGCATAAACGTGCGGAGGTTGTAAAATCGATTCATAAGTGGTAGATAAATTGTGTTGCAATGGAATGGGTCTCAAAAGCAAAAATCCAAATGTTTTTTCCCCCCACCTTCGCAATTGAAGGCGATCGAGAAACTTTAAAATATTACCATTGTATTCTTTAATAAGATAACGAAACAACTTCTATCGAGGGCGTTCTGGTGGAAGGAGATGGTGGAAAGTCTCTAATATGGTTAAAAATGAGTTCCTTATCATTCAAGAATCGTTTGATTAGTCCTAAATTGTTTCGGCGGATGCTTACTATGGAGTATTCTCATTAATCTGAGTTCAATGCAACAACTGGAATTTGGAAGCTCGAAGTGATCACTGGAAGAGATTAAAAGCGGTTTGGATTGTGGGTGTTGATAAAAATTCCGGGGAGGCCGGAGATGATTACATTTTGGTTTTTATAAAGGTTTGTGGACTTTTAATAGAAAAAGATGTGTTGGCGGCGGTGAATATTTCTTTCATTATAGTCGCATTCTTAAAGTGTGTAATTCTTCTTTCATAGTCATTGATTACGAGACTCCCGAAGCAAAAATGGTGAAGGATTTACAGACCGTTAGTCTTCTGTGGGAAGCCTTTATAAAATAATTGCCAAAATTTTGGTCCTAATCGTCTTGTGGTGGTGCTTGGACGATATTTGTTAATAGGTGCAATCGATTTTGTTGCGGATAGGAAAAATTCTTGACGGGGACCATTTACTACTTAATGAGGTTTTGCAGTGGTGTAAGTTGAAGAAACAATTATTTATTTCTAAAAATTGACTTTGAAAGGTTTGAATTTTGTTTTCGGTTGGGTATTTCCTTGTGATGTCTTAGAAAATTTGGTTTGGTAAAAAAATGGTGTTGGTTGGATTCAAGAATGTCTGTCGGATTCTTCTTTGGGATCGGTTTTAGTGAATGGAAGCCCTACGGAGGAATTTTAGTTTTTTAAGGGCCTTAAACAAGGTGATCCTCTTTCTCCGTTTATTTTTATTTTGGTTATGGAGAGTCTTCACATTTCTTTTAAAAGAGTTGTGGATGCGGGCATGTTTAATGGCATTGTGCTTAATTCGGCTATGCATCTTTCTATATATTTATGCGGACGATGCCAGTGTTTATGGAGGCTAATGGTAGTACTAGAATACTTGGATTACGATTATATATGTGTTGAAAGGTTTTCATCGTGCTTAGTCTTAGTATTAATTTAAGCAAGAGTAAGTTATTGGGTGTTGTGGTGAGTGAAGATAGGGTGGTGCAAGCTGCAAATAGAATTGGTTGTGGTGTCCTTAAGGCTCCTTTTGCTTATTTAGGTTCGAAAGTTGGGGGAAATATGTCTCGGATTAAATCTTGGGATAAGATTGTGGATAAAATGGTAGATCGTCTTTCAAAATGGAAGATGAAAACATTATCGATAGGTGGTCGTTTAACCCTTCTCAAGGCGGTTCTAGGATCCATGCCTATTTATCATATGTCTATATTCAAGGTGCCAATGAAAGTCCTTCAACGCATGGAATCAATTCGAAGTCGGTTTTTTAGTGGTGTCGATTTAAATAGTAAAAAAAACTTGATATTGGGTGCAAATGGAGTAAGGTTTTGTACTCTAAAGAGAAAGGTGGGCCTTGGTGTTTCTAGTTTTATATGAGCCGTAATCGAGCTCTTCTGTATAAATGGGGTTTGGCGGTTTTAAATCAAAAGAAACTTGTTATAGACTATGGTTATTAAAGCTATCATGGCGAAGATGGGGGAAAATGGCAGCGGATCAAGGTTGGTTAAAGGTCCATTGGCGAAGGCATCTCCAGGGAGGTGGAAACATTGAAGATAAAATAGGTATTACATTTAAATAATTTTATGTAGAAAAAGTTGGAATGGTGCGGATACTTATTTTTGGGAGGATTTGTGCATGGAGACATGGTTTTGAAACAAAGAATATCCCGAGGCTTTATGCGCTGGAAGTAAGAAGATTGTCGATGGGCTTTTAAAACTGTCAAGGAGAACTTGATCTGGTCTTTTCGTCGTAGCTCCTAGAGCGGGTGGGAACAAGATCAGTTGACGGATTTAACGACTTATCGGGGAAGGTGTCTGTCGTGGTGTCACGCATGATTAGGTGGTATTGGACGCTTGATGGTTCGGATGTGGTCTCGGTAGCTTCGGCTTGAAAGGTTATTGCTGATATCAGGGTTTTTGTGGAAGTGTCTAATCAAACTCGGGAGTATTAAAAGCGGGTGCCAATCAAGGTTAACATTCATGCGTGGAAGGTGAGAATGGATTGTTTGCCTACCCGTCTTAATATATCCCGGAGAGGTATAGATATTCCGTCTATTCTTTGTCCCGTTTGTGGTAGCGTCACGGAATCGTCAAGTCATTTATTTTTTTATTGCCTTGTTGTGAAAGATAATTTTCGCAAGATTTGCCGTTGGTGGGAGGTGGATTTTGTAACACCCTCAAATCTGGGCACGCAGCAGAATGTTTGAATATCCGAGGGCGTTACATTTTTGGATCAATAGCACAAGATTCTGAGAACGACTACTAAACGTGTCGTTTGAAAAACAAAGATACATTGGATTAACAAAATACTTGTTTGTTACATAAGCCCATGGCTTCAAATTGTTCAACAATATAAGTAAAGATTCCGGTTTATAACAATTTTCCCAAAATGTAATAAGACCCCAAATCTTAAGTGTTGACTCTTCAATTATTGACTTCCAATGTATCATCGCACCTCGTGCCTTATTGACCTGAAAAACATGCTTAAAACGTCAACATAAAGTTGGTGAATTCATAGGTTTTTGTAGATCAATGGTAGGACCGCAAGATTTCCAAGTGTATGATTTAGCAACACATGCAAACATCATAAAAAGTGATTTCGTTTTTCGAAAGCTCATGACACCGAAGTTGACATGTATGGAATGCAAATAAATTGCTAGGTAATTTGCCCCATGAAATGATGTGCTAAACCAAAACATCCCAATTCGACAGGATATAACGGTTCGTCCCGGTGATATAGCTAGTCACCCGAACGGGGATTGTTCATCCCAAATAGATCTATCAATTACTTTCGCTCGCTCACACAATGCAGTTCCCAACTCAACTATGCAAAACAGTTCATGATATCGGGCTCAATGGGTTATCGCCTACTTAGGCATAAAGTAATCGTTGTATAAAATGTACACTTGCGTCCAATTTGTAAAACAAAGCATGTTCTCACCCCAAAGATGTAAATCATTTAAATAACATTAAAACATGGGGCTATGAACTCACCTGAGTGAATAGTCCTCTGGAAATTGATAATAGATATCCAAGTATGAATCACACCGTCAAATACCTAAAGTAAATACACGACCAATCTTAGTCTACATGTTTAGGCTAAAGACTCATGTATAAACCACAAAAATTGGCTAGTTATGTGTTCTGTTAATCCACTTTGTGTGGTGGTGTACGTATTTAATGTATTTGAAATTGTTTGATGGCTCTTGGGAAAACGGATATACTTTCTTAATAAATATGCTTCTTTATTAAGTCGTAATTTAAACCCGTTTAATGTCTGAATGTATTAATATTCGACTGGTTCTTTTTTTAAGCGTTTTATTACTCACTTTTGATCACAAATATACCCTTAAGCGCTTCAGATATTACACTTTAGTCCTAGGTTTATAAAAATATAAACATTTACACGTAAAAACCTTTAGTTTGTATAATTACATAAGTTAGTCCTTAAAGTTTACGAAAATTGAAATTTAGTCTTTATAGTTACTACTGGTAGGTATAGTCATTACTACTAGTAGCATATTAGTTACTCCCGGTAGAAGAATATTGTCATTAGTACTGGTAGTATATTAGTTACTCCTGGTAGAATAATATTGTCATTAATACTGGTAGTACCAAAATGGTTACTACTAGTAATGTTATAGTTACTACTGGTAGTATAGTCATTACTACTGGTAGATATTAGTTACCCTCCTGGTAGTACAAACGCATTAGTTTAGGCTTATTTTAAGTTTGCTTAGTGTTTTTGGCTTATCGATAAGCTCGGGTGAGCTTATTTGAGCTTATTGGGCTCGTTGGCCCAATACATTTACTGAAAATTAGTACAAGGTCCATTTAGTTTCGTTTTTGGGTTTTTTAAGAGGGTTTTAATATAAGGGTCCTATATAAGTTCTTCAATAAGCGCATAGGTTACCTTAATAAGCTCTAGGCTTATTACCACTTCGTGGGCTCCGTAGGGCCTGTTGGTGTTCGGCATTATTGGGGCCCGCTTTGTGGCCCGTTAAGTTTTTCTTAACATTTGATTCTTCCTACGGGTTCCATGTTTATATAAGCACCCCGATAAGCTCATGGAGCTTATCTTTAAGTTGTAGAGCCTTCACTAATAGGTCGTTGGGCCGGTTGGGGGGGGCTTCCGAACGTGCATGTTGGATCGTGAGAGGTCCATTGATTTCTCTAACCATATATAGGATTCGAAAACAGGGATTCTTCAGCAATTATATTTCGTTTTTGGTTTGGCCCTATACACTATGGCGTGGTTACCCATGTGTACTAATTGTTTAAGTCGTTGTATACCTTCCAAAGCCATTGTATTGTGTTTTTCCTTTATAAGTTTACGTATGGTTTTCTCATGTGGATGGCTTTTCAAAACTTATTTGTTACTAAACCGTTACTCGTTTCCTTTATAGTTTTACTCACACACAAGTTGTAAGTGTGTTATAATAAGTTATCATGCTTTTCTTAATTCATTTATCTTGAGTGTTTTCAAGCTAGTGCGCTATACATACAGGACATTTGACCATAAGCTAGTCATCACGAAAAGAATACGCATAATTATGATTGTCATAGACGTTTGATGAATGTGATTACAAAGGTCTAGCGACTTGGTTATGTGTTGGATATTGAGAAGTATGGCAACCCGAATGCGTTTCTACTAGGACCAATAAATTTACCCTAAGCTCCAAGCTTCGTAATCGCCCAAAGACCTTCTGCTCGTGTAAACTCTCTTTTTATGGACTTGTATGATAACTAGGAAACGTTTGTGGGTTCGAATGAAATCAAGAAGAGTGCTTGCTTGCGTTTGGTGACCCGAACACTAGGCACAATTTTGTGTTTTCTTGTTTGCGTGTGTGTATGTTGTAAGAGTGTCAAATGGTAAGATATGAGTGTGTATTTATTAGGCATTGAACTAGTTACTTTCTAGTACCTTAAACAAACCCAAAACGATCCTTTAAGGTACATGGTTTTGTGGTTCTGTTGGTTTCCCCAATTGTTTTGGCTAACCCACTAAGGTTACCATCTTTAATACTTGCATGATGTACATTTGATTTAGCAGAAGATTTATAAAA
>BQNB010004128.1:0-85000 GCA_026074375.1 Tanacetum coccineum | reverse complement strand
GATCCCCATAAGGCTTCCTTTCGCCTGTCCCCCTCATTATTGTTACTTTGGCAGACATTCTGCCTTTGAAGGGTTGCTTGTTGTGAACCCAGGTTGTTTCTGGATGAATCACCTGCCTTCTATTGTTGGTCTGATTGCCTTTTGGCGTTGGTGCGGAGTTTCTGACTCATCAGTCATTGGCCAACTCAATAGGTTTCATTCCAGAAACGTCTTGGGTCTGGCCGACTGACGTTTCTCCATAAAATGTTGCAGGAAGTCCATGATGTACTTGTCAACCTTCTCGGTTTCATTGGCAACAAACTATGGTACATATTCAGGGTTAACTCTTGGAGGAAACGTTCAAAGTATGTTGGAACGTTATCACCGTTTTCCTTTGACCTTTTGGTTCCTCCGCTACGATTTCTAATTTCTGATTTCACTTCATGCGGAACTATACTTGTCCCGTCTTGTTTTTCATGAGTATTTCCTAAGTCTTTGCATATGCCTCTGGGACTAAGTTTTATTGGCATTCCACCAATGGTCAAAGCAGCACCTTACAGAGTGAAGGTGGGCAAACTGTTACTTGATTCTCAATTAGGGCAAACACTAATATTGAAAACTGACTCCATCTCTTTCAATCAACCGGGCTTAAAACGACACACGCCTTGTCCCCTTGAAGTTTAAAGAGTTGGACACTTATGAAGTCAGCGTAATACAAGGTCTGCACAGTTTGACGTTCCTTCGGTTTATCCCAGTACGGAACTTGTGGCATTCCATCTCCCAATGGTGGGTTCGCCGAAAGAGCTTGGTCGATCATTGCTTGGATGGATTCTGGAGTCATGTTGTTTGGATTGGTGTCGTTAACAGGGGTATTTGGTCCTCTTCTGGTTGTAGGTGCCATGATTTGTCTAGATCACAAAGGACGAACAGAGATATATGACAGGAATATAATAATATATATATGAGATAATCAATACAAGAGAGGTATATAGTACAAAGGTAACACATCCATTTCATTCATAACTTTGAAAATTTTACATGAAATAGTTGTCGGAGTACACACAATATAATACAAAAGATCTAAGGCTATGCTAGCGGGGAAAACCCCTAATACTTAACATGCCTGTACAATGACCAAGCAAGATACAATAAAATAAATCACTAGATGTGACTGTCGGCATCCCCAGAGCCTCCTGGTTGATCTGGAATCTAGTCATGGTCCCGGCTGTTCTAGCTCTCTCTTTCTGCTCTCGCAGTGCGAACAACTCAAGCCTGCATGTCGCTTATCTCTCGCCTCTATCTTGGTAACTCGGAGAGTTCTACCATCTGGTCCCTGACGCCAACGATCAGTCTCTGAAGCGCTGCTGATCGCCTGCTGCTTTGAATCGAGTCTCAGTGTACCTGATGTGTGTCTGAATGAGAGTATCATGCAGTCTGTAGCTGTGTCTGGTATGCCTGGTGATGGGTCTGTGTGCAGATACACGATGATCACGATGGGTCTGAAGCTCCTGATGAGTCGCCTGACTCAATCCTATCGAGTGAGCCCAAGCCTCTCAGGAAGCATAGGCCTCCTCCTCCACCATCCATACTGTCTCCTGGAGAGTCATCCTATCCCCCATAAGTAAATCGACCCGCTGCGAGTCCATATCGACTCGCTGTGATATACGAGACCTACTATCCTGAGCATCCTCTAGTAAAGCATACAAGTCCTGTGTATCACGCTCATGGAGCTCAGCAAGCTCTGTGACCCTAGTATTGACCTCTCCCACGGTCATAGGTGCTATCTCTAGAACTGCCTCTGCCGGATCTACCCAAGTATCCCTAATCCCGTACCCAACATCTCTAATCCCTTGTCGCCTCTCTTCAGCATCTACCGTGCTAACAAATCCATAATCTATCCCTCGACCTCTGGTAGGTCTAGCAGTAGAACTCTCTCCGATCTCATATCTGGAGCCTATAGTGGACAAATACAACCTCTTGCGGGGAGGCTGCTCAGACTCGGGGATGTCATCCCTACGGTCAACAGGTGGTGGTATGTATAGAGATGGTGGTAGTGGTGGTAGTGAAGGTGATGGTAATGCGCTGGCAAGTAAACTGCATCAATGAGGGCTGAGTGGTGTTATCCTGAGTGTCTGGTTTGGGTTGGGACACCCAGATGCTTGGTGGGTTAAAGGTGGTGAATGTGCATGTGGGGCCGTGCACCTAGCAAGGCGCTCCCCTGCAGAGGGTGGTGATAGTGAGATAGGTGGTGATGGTGATGGAGTAGTCATGGTCAGAAGTCTCTCAACCTCTGCCTCTGGTGGAAGGGATATGGAAGTCTGGGGCCGGACGGTAATCCTAGCTCCAATAGTAATGTCGGTGGAGGGTGGTGGTATAACAGGCTCTGTTCCCTCAGGTGGGAAAACAGGCTCATCAACAGGTACAACAATAGCAGAGTCGGCCGGAGCTAAGTGCTCCTCCTCCTCCTCATCCTCATCATTGGCGTCATCCCTAGATGAATCGCCGTCATCATCATCTCCATCATCTCCCCCGTCCATAGGATAGTCAACCGGACCATCCTCTGTCTCATCATCCTCGTACTCCTCTGGATCCTCCTCGGGATCCGACTCAGTATACTATATCCGGGTTTGGGTGGACTCTCGCCGTTGGTGAATCAATAGGAGGCAATGGCTGCTCCTCAGCCGGAAACTCATGGTCATCCTCCAATGGTATATACTCAGGGTATATAGGCTCTGGCACGTAGTCAGGATCATGTGCCTGTACGAACATAGGCTCACGCTCATCCTCGTCCTGAGGAACTGGTGGTGTCTGTGGATCCTCTGGGCCTGGTATGTAATCCGGTGATGGTGGGGCTACTGGCTGTATCGGGAGTCCGTCGTATCCTAATACGATGACCCGTGGAATGCCTCCCTTAGATACCTCCTCATCATCGGCTCCCCAGAAGGCTCTGCCGGGCTCAGAGTTGGTGTAGACGGAAGTATAGGTAACAGCAGATGTCGCAGAAGACATGGTTACTGCAAAAAGCAAAATAACTTATATAAGTATTACTTATAGGAAGGATCGGTATGATATGTCTGTAAGCTTTAATAATAAAAGCCTTTAGTAATATACGTAATTTCATCTTATTATATACGTATTTCATCATGTTGTAGCACATAGTACCACTACTAATGCTAAAACAATGCATGTCATGCAAGCTATATGTGCTGATGTAAAACAAGTAATGCAGGTAAGTCCCTGCAAATCCCATTTGCGAAACAGTGTTTGAAAATGGTTCGTATAGCACTTAGTACCCTACTATGCTAAACAATGCATGTTATGCAAGGCTTATATGTGCTAGGATGTAAATACAGGTAATGTCATGTTTTGTCACCTCGACAATCCCGATTTGTGAAAACGTGTTTGAAAAATTAGTTACTGTCCAGGACAAAACTTTTGACCTTGTCGGTTCTCTTATTAATCTCTTGGCTGCTGGATACCAATTTTGTAACACCATCAAATTTGGCATGCAGGCGGAAGGTTTGAACTATCCGAGGGCGTTACATTTTAGATCAAATAAGCACAAGATTCTGAGAACGACTACTAAACGTGTCGTTTGAAATCTGTAAAAGATACATTGGGATTAACAAACTACTTGTTTGTTACATTAAGCCTCATGGCTTCAAATTGTTAACAATATAAGTTTAGGATTGGTTTATAACAATTTTCCCCTAAATATAATAAGACCCCAAATCTTAAGTGTTGACTTTTCAATTATGGATTCCAATGTATCATAGCACCTCGTGCCTTATTGACTTGAAAACCTTGCTTAAAACAGCAACATAAAGTTGGTGAAGTTCATAGGTTTTTGTGATCTATGGTAGGCCGCCAGATTTCCAAGTGTATGAATTTAGCAACATGCAAACAGCATTAAAAAGTGATTTCGTTTTTTCCTAAGGCTCATGACACCGAAGCTTGACATGTATGAATGCAAATAAATTGCCAGTAATTTGCCCATGAATGATGTTCTAACACGAAACATCCTAAATTCGACATGCTATAACGTTCGTCCCCAGTGATAGCTAGTCACCCGAACGGGGATTGTCAATCCGAATTATATCTTTCCAATAAAATTCGCGCTCACACAATGCAGGTTCCCAAACTTACAATATGCAACATAAGTTCATGATAACGGGCTCAATGGGTTATCGCTACTTAGGCAAACACGTAATCGTTGTATAAAATGTACACTTGCGTCCAATTTTGTAAAACAAAGCATGTTCTCACCCCAAAGATGTAAATCATTTAAATAACATTAAAACATGGGGCTATGAACTCACCTGAGTGAATAGTCTCTGGAATTGTTAATATGATATCAAAGTTGCTGAATCACACCGTCAAATACTAAGTAAATTCGGTCCAGTCATATAGTCTACAAGTTTAGGCTAAGGACTCAATGTAATAAACCATAAATAAAATTTGCTCAGTTATGTTGTACTGTTATCACTTGTGTGGTGGTGTACGTATTTAATGTATTTGAAATTGTTTGATGGCTCTTGGGAAAACGGATATACTTTCTTAATAAATATGCTTCTTTATTAAGTCGTAATTTAAACCCGTTTAATGTCTGAATGTATTAATATTCGACTGGTTCTTTAAGCGTTTTATTAACTTCTCTTTTGGATCAAAATATACCTCCTTAAGCTTCTAGAGATTGTCACTTGAGTCCCTAGGTTTATTATAATATAAACATTTACACTGTAAACCCATTTGTTATGATAATTATTAAATTAGTTCCTATTAAGTACGAAAATGGAAATTTAGTCATATAGTTACTACTGGTAGGTATAGTCATTACTACTGGTAGCATATTAGTTACTCCTGGTAGAATAATATTGTCATTAGTACTGGTAGTATATTAGTTACTCCTGGTAGAATAATATTGTCATTAGTACTGGTAGTACCATAATGGTTACTACTGGTAATGTTATAGTTACTACTGGTAGTATAGTCATTACTACTGGTGCTTTTGTTACTTCTGGTTAGTTACAAATGCATTCGTTAGGCTTATTTAAGTTTGCTTAAGTTGTTTGGCTTATCGATAAGCTCGGATGAGCTTATTTTGAGCTTATTGGGCTCGTTGGCCCAACAACCATTTACTGAAAATTAGTACCAAGGTCCATTTAGTTTCGTTTGGTTTTTAAAGGGTATAAGGGCCTATATAAGTTTCAATAAGCTCGTAGGTTACCTTAATAAGCTCGTAGGGCTTATTACCACTTCGTGGGCCCTCCAGTTGGGCCTGTTGGGCTTGTTCGGCCTTATTGGGCCCGCTTGTGGCCCGTTAAGTTTTCTTAAACATTTGATTCTTTCCTACGGGTTCATGTTTCATATAAGCCCCCGATAAGCTCATGGGAGCTTATCTTTAAGTTGAGAGCCTTCACTAATAGGTCGTTGGGCCGGTTGGGCCCGAACGTGGCATGTTGGATCGTGAGAGGTCCATTGATTTCTCTAACCATATAGGATTCGAAATGGTCTTAGCAATTTATTATTTCGTTTGTTAGCCCATATACGCTAGTCGTGCTTACCCATGTAACTAATTGTTTAAGGTCGTGTTATTACGCTTCAAAGCCCTTGTATCGTTGTTTTTCCTCTATAAGTTTACGTATGGTTTTCTCTCGACGGACTGGATTTCAAACCTTATTTGTTACTAAAACAGATACTTGTTTCCTTTTTAGTTTACCACACCAGTTGGTTAAGTGTATTCATAATACGTATCATGCGTTCTTAATTCATTTATCATGCGTGTTCTCAAGCTAGTGCGCTATACATACATACATTTGACCCATAAGCTAGTCATCACGAAAAGAATACGCATAATACAATTGTCATGAGTTTGAATGTGACTTACAAAGGTCCTAGCGACTTGGTTATGTGTTGGAACGAGAAGTATGGCAACCCGAATGCGTTCTATGAGACCCGAAGCAAAGGAGAGGAAATGTTTAACCTTTTTGAGAGTGTATGAGTTTGTAAGAGTGTAAATTGGTAAGAGTATGTGTGTATTTATAGGCAAAGTGGCTAGTTAACTCTCCTAGTTACTCAAACAAACAAAACCAATCCAAGCCCTAGTGGTTTCTAGGTCATTAGACATAGTTTTGTTAAACCATACAAGTACCATTCTTAATTGCCTCTAGGATGTACAAGATTTGCTAAGATATGCAAATCTTAAGGATTTTGTGTGTGTGTGATGTTTAGCCGTGGCATCCCAAGGAGAACAAGAGCAAAATGGTTATTAACCATTGGGTATTTAGTTAATTAGAGACCAAAAGTACATATCTTAATTAAACATAAGATGTACAAGTACTTTAAGAGGTACTAGGAAGATTTTTGGTGATTTGTGTGTTGTTTTGCTTGTAGCCGTGGGTATCCAAAGGCAAAGGGCAAGAAAAGGTTGTCATCCAATATATAACATCTTAACTTGGAAACATTAAGGACCAACATTAATTAAAGGAGGTTTGTACTAGTACTTAGCAAGATCCTTAAGGATTTCTAGGTGATTTGGTCCCAATATTCGGCTATAGTGGGTTGTAACACAAACATTGATTTAATTTTTGTGTTTAAGGTTTATAAGTGGGTATTGGTTGGAGTCTAGGTAAGTCTAGGTATTTCCAGGGTATGTCCAAATGTACTTTATTGCGAAACGTAACCCTTTTACGTGACCTTTAAAAATAAAATACGCGAGTTACATAATTATCTTCTTAATAATTATATATCACTTGGTTGATGTAAACCTTAATTTATTTGCTGACCGTTTACATTAATTGATTTTTTTTAGTCTACGCGATTTAGCTTAAAAGTAAATATTAAAAGTAAACGCGTATCGGACTAAAATAAATAGTGACTAATAATGTAACACCCTCAAATCTGAGCACGCAGCGGAATGTTGGATATCCGAGGGCGTTACATTTATGGGTCAATAGCACAAGATTCTGAGAACGACTACTAAACGTGTCGTTTGAAAAATAAAGATACATTGGATTAACAAAATACTTGTTTGTTACATAAGCCTATGGCTTTGAATTGTTCAACAATATAAATAAAGATTTTGGTTTATAGCAATTTTCCCAAAATGTAATAAGACCCCAAATCTTAAGTGTTGACTCTTCAATTATTGACTTCCAATGTATCATCGCACCTCGTGCCTTATTGACCTGAAAACATGCTTAAAACGTTAACATAATGTTGGTGAATTCATAGGTTTATGTAATTCAATAGTAGGACCGCAAGGTTTCCAAGTGTATGAGTTAGCAACACATGCAAACATCATAAAAAGTGATTACGTTTTCCTAAGCTCATGACACCGAAGCTCGACATATATGAATGCAAATATAAATTTGCCAACAGGTGTCCGTGAATGATGTGCTAACCCCGCAACATCCCAGATTCGACATGGTATGCGTTCGTTCCCAGTGATAGCTAGTCACCCGAACGGGGATTGTCAATCCCTAATAGATCTATCCATAACATTCGCGCCCACACAATGTAATTCCCAATCACATCTATGCAATTAACAGTTCATGATCATGGACATAATGGGTTATGGTAACTTAGGCAAACACGTAATCATGGTATAAAATGTACACTTGCGTCCAATTTGTAAAACAAAGCATGTTCTCACCCCAAGGATGTAAATCATTTAAATAATTGTAAAACATGGGGCTATGAACTCACCTTAGCCGGTAGTTCTCTGAATGATAATAAATATCCAAGTAAGCAGTGGATCACACCGTCAAGTACCTAAGTAAGTACGGTCAAGTCTTAGTTTACACATTTAAGCTAACGACTCATTGTATAAACTAAATTCCATTTTAAGTTTATATATACCGTTATCACTTGTGTGGTGACGCACAAGATTATTGTATTTATAATTCCGATGGTTCTCGAGAAACGTGAAATCATTATTAATAAATATACTTATTTATTAACTTGTTATTAAACCCGTTCAATGTCCGAATATCTTAATGTTCGACCGACTCGTTAAGTGTTTTATTTATTTCACTTTTGTTTACTAACATACCCTTAAGTTTCTAGTTATTATACTTTAGTCCCTAGGTTTATAAATATAAACATTTATATTTTAAACCCTTTAGTTTCGATAGTTACATAATTAGTCCCTTAAGTTTACCAAGGTGTAGTTTAGGTCCTTATAGTTACACTTAAATCCCTAAGTTTCAGAATGTTTCAAAAATAGTCACTGGAGTTATTGAAATTCGAAAATGGTAAAGTTAATCCCTTAAGTTTCGAATTGGACACTTTTAGTCCCTCAAGTTGCGAAAATAGCATATTAGCTCCAAATAAAATTCAACAAGTGTCATTTCTCTTTGTTAAGCTCAATTAAGTTATAAAAGTTATTTCGGCTTAAAAATATGCTTATCGAGCTTATTTTTGGCTTAACGGGCCTTATTGGGCCCGTTAAGGTCCGTTTAGCATTTTAACGATCCGTTATAGTTTTAATAAGTCCCAAAGTCTTTAATAAGCTCATGTGGGTCTGTTAAGCTTAGAATAAGCTCGGGGAGCTTATTATGGCTTATTTCGAGCTTATTGGGCCTGTAAGCCCAATAGCTTAACTCGATACATACCCTTAATGGTTTATAGGCTTTGCTAGCTTATTTACCATTCATTTTAAGCCCAACGATCTGTTTTATTTTCCAGCTTATTCACAATAAGCTAATAAGCTTCTGATTGGGCCGGCTTGGGCCTGTTAAGGCCCGATAAGGGCTTTAGAGGTTCGGACTCAATTCTTTTGGGTCCAATGACCTTTCTAGGATTTTTAGAAGGCTTATAGGCTGTTTAAGCTCTCGAATAAGCTGTGGGAGCTTATTCGTGGCGTATGGCTTATTTTGTGGACTCGGTAATGGGCTAGATGGCCCACTTAGGTTCGTTTGGCTTAAAGAAGCATGCCAAAGGGTCCATTAAGGTTCTTAGGTTCATATTAAGCTCATTAAGCCGCGTAAGCTCACTAATAAGCTGTTTAGGCTTATTATGGCTCATGGGCTCGCGTTGGGCTCACGGTAATAAGCTACGAGTCCATTAAGGGCTCGGCTAGCTTCTTATAGGTATTTTCGGATTCAAGAGAAAACAATAAGCACCCTTAGCCCTTAAATAAGCTCGTAGAGCTTATTTATAAGTCGCCAACTTACTACCCGAGGCTTGTTGGGCCTGTTGGGCCCGGGCCGAGCACTCTTGGACATTATACGAGTCCATCATGGCCCGTTGCTTCCCTTAGCCACTTACATGGTTATTCGAAAGGCCCTAGTGGCAAGAAGGTCATGTATTTAGCTCATAAGCACGTCGCCTCTTACATGCAAGTGCTTATTAGGGTCGTATGTGTATTCCCAAGTCATCTTAATTTGTTTACAACGAAAGTTTACGTGGGGGTTTTCTTATATTCGAACGGTTTCCAAACCCTTGCTCGTTACTAGGTCACGTCACTTGGTCCTTTATATTTAACACTACACCCGTCGTTATACGCAATAACTTTTGCGTATAACACACATGTTATTTATTATTTGCGAACTCACGCTAGCACACTAAATATATACGCGACATATTGACTAAGTATAATTCATAGCGAGTAGTAAAGGATTATGAACGAGTTAGTTCGACTTACAAAGGGTCCTAGTGTTCTTGATTCGAGTGTTGCGAAGTGATCTCTACCCGTATACACCCAACGTGTATAACTATAAGCTCCAAAGCTTATAACCTTTGACCCTTAGTTTGTATACCCCTTAAACCTTTATACTCGATCTTTCAAAAGCTTCCTTGAGTCTTTGGATCAAATATAGGTTGAATGTAACTCGGTTAGATGTACACCGAATGGGATGGAGGAAAAATCGAGAGAAGTTTAACTTGGAGAGAGTATTAAGAGTTTGGAAAATGTGTTATGTGAGCTAATGAGTCTTATTTATAGGGCAAGAAGCTAGTTAGTCTCCTTAGTTCATAAATCAACCAAATCGTGCCCTAGGAAGTGGTTTTTAAGAGTTCTAGTTTGCTACCCCTTGTATTTGGTTAAACCACTAAGTACCTTGTCTTAATTACACAATATATGTACAAGGTAGGCTTAGATACATGAAATCTTGTGAATTGTGTGTTTGTGGACACTTAGCCGTGGCCTAGGGGACCAAGGCAAGGAGAGTGAGTCTTTAACCATTGGGTATTAGGTTAGTTGAGACAATTAGGACAAGCCTTAATTAGTTAGGTGATGTACTAGTACTTTTAGGATCCTTAGCAAGATTTTTAGTATCTAGTAAATCACCTAGGACGATTTGTATGGGTTTACTTGCCCAATTTCGGCAATCAAGGAATATTAACACAAGATTTTATTTAATTTTTGTGTCTAGGCGTTTAATACAACTTATATTAAAACGCTAGCAAGGAGCTAGAAAAGGATTACATGGAAATATAAAGAGGATTCTTTAACCAATCTATCTTACTAAAATTTAACTTGCTTCTAGATCTACACCACGTGAAAGAAAGCGCCACGATATCATCAAATAACCGAGCTTTAGACGGAAAGGGACCAAAGATCGATTTATTACGGAAGTTCCAAACCGACCACCAAGTGATGTAAAAAACGCCTTCCATAAGCAACTTCAGCTTGGAAGAGAGCCGAAGACTAGAGAACCACTCCCACCAATCATCATAAGAGGATAAATTCAATAGATTAACATCCCACCATCTCGATATACTCTTATACAAATCTTTCATCATGGGACAAGAGAAAAAAATGTGATTTGTAGACTCAACCGCCAAATTACAAGATGGACATAAAATAGATTGGATGTCCATACCTCTACGAGAAAGATTAAGCCGCGTTGGGAGGTTGTTAAGCTTGACTCTCCAAGAAAGAATATTAACCTTTAGTGGAACATACTTACACCAATGCGTTTTAGAACCCACCGTCCCAAGAGTTTTATCATCAATGAGGATCCTAGCCGAGGAGACAGAAAACTCTTCGTCTCCTGAAAGCGACCAACACCATCTATCTAGCATATTAGGAAGACAAATGCCTTTCAAAAGAGATGTCAGCATAGCCATCTGAGAAGCCTCCGTACCACTTCTAGGATTACGCCTAAAAGAAGTAATAAGACTCGGTTGTGCCATAATTGTTCGACAACATAAGTAAAGATTTCGGTTTATAACAAATGTTCCCAAATGTAATACGCCCCAAATCTTTAATACTGACTCTCAAATAGTGACCCAATGTATCTGGCACCCGTGCCTTATTGACCTGAGAAAAACATGCTTAAAACGTTAACATAAAGTTGGTGAATTCATAGGTTTATGCGAATCAATAGTAGGACCGCAAGATTTCGAAGTGTTAGATTAGCATTAGATGCATAAATATCATAAAAAGAAATTACGTTTTCTAAGCTCTGACATCGAAGTGATGTTTTGAATGTATATAAATTGCCCAATATTTTCCCGTGACTGAAGTTTCTACCCGAACATCCAAATCGACCATGGTATAGTTTGTTGTTGGCAAACCAGGGGGCACAGTGAGCGCTACTCACCCAAACGGGGACGTCAATTCTCAAAATAGATCTATTTATAACATTCGCGCTCACAATCTAGTAATTGACAGTTCATGATAAATTGGCTCAGTGGGTTATTCGTACTTAGAAGAAACAGTTAATATAGTATAAATTGTTCACTTGGTCCATTTGTAAAACAAAGCATGTCTCACCCCAAAAGGATGTTAAATCATTAAAATAATAGTAATTAACATGAGGCTATGAACTCACCTTTAGTAAATAGTCCTCCTGAAATTGTTAAAATATCCAAGTATGGCGATGATCACACTGTTAAATACACTAAGTTAAAATACGGCCAGTCTTAAGTCTACAGTTTGGTATACGACTCAATGCATAAACTACAATAAATTGCTAGTTTATATATATACTATTATCACTTGTGTGGTGGTGCGCATGTTTATTGTATTTGTATTTACTTGATGGCTCTTGGGAAAGTATACGATTACACACGTTCAAATATATGTATAAACGTTATTAATAAATATTCATATTTATTAAGTCGTAGTTTAACTCGTATAATATCCGGTAAATATATAACTCGTCTGGTATGTTAAGTGGTTATTAAAATCACCTTTGTTCATGAAATACCCTTAGCTTTTCTATATTCAAATAACAGTACCCTTGTTTATGAAAATATAACATGTTAAACTTTATACCCCCTAGGTTTCCATAATTACACCTTTAGTCCTTTAGTTTTACAACAATTTACACTTTAAGTCCTTATATGTTTCAAACAGCCCCTTAAGTTTTAGAAATGTCAAAACAGCCCCTAGAATTTATAGAAAACAGTTTTGACAGTTTTAACCCCCAAGTTTACAAGTTTGCACTTTTAGTCCGTAACTTTAAAAAAGTCACATTTTAAGTCAATAAGTTCTTGCAAGTGCATTTGGTTTTAATGGGGACTCCAATAAACCATATAAGCTGGTTATTTATAAATAAGCTCCGGATGAGTTAATTTAGCTTATTGGGCCTTATTCTGGTCCGTGATGGTCCAATAAGCAATCTAAAGGTCTCAATGAGTTTTCAAAGGTAGATAAGCCTTTCCTTAAGTTGATTTAAACTATATTTAAAATGTTAAGCTAAAAAATAAGCTCAGGTGAGCTTTTATTTTGGAAAAGGGCCCTTATTCGAGGCTTATTGGGCTTGCTGCCCAATAATCTAACCGTAAGATATCAAAGGGGTCCATTATGTTTCTTAGTTCTAATCGCTCATTAAAGCTGTGTTACGCTCACGAAATAGCTGTTTAAGTTATTGTGGCTTTTGGGCTCTAGGTGGTCATTAAATGGGTTCTTAGCCTGTTATTAGGTCGGATTGATTACCTTTTTGTGTTAGGGGTCCCTATGGTTCAATAAGAAACTTTAGTCTCTTAATAAGCTCGTAGAGCTTATCGTTAAGCTGTGGGCTCATAGACCCGGTCCGTTGGGCCTGTTTGGGTTTAACGGGCTCACTTGTGGCCCGTTAAGGTTTCTTTTTCATGCATGCTTACCATTCACCAGTTTAATAAGTCATTAGTCCACAATAAGCTCGAATGAGCTTATTAATAAGCTACGGTCCCTACTAACGGGCTGTTGGGCCCATTAACGTCCGTTAATGGACTGTTTGGCCCAACAAGGCCCATTAGGGGTCCATTTATTCTTCTAGCAACATATACGGTTCGATAATAGTTCTAGTAACCATTTTAAGTTGGTTTAGCTTATATTTTGGTCGTGTCTATCACATGCATACGTTAGATAAGGTTATATACACGTTCCCAAGTCATGCTATCTTGTTTATAGGAAAAGTTTACGTATAACTTTCATGAAATTCGTTTGTAAAGGTTATTGTTTGCGTTGGTGTTCACATTTGCTTATAAACGAACACGTTTGATACCCTAGCTCATTTTTAAGTCATATTTCACATGTTTTAACATATTCATCACCACACAAGTCCTATACAAGCATTTATATGTACGTTGTCACGCATGGGTTCACGCTAGTGTATCATTTACGTGACACAATGTCTAGCAACAAAGAAACAATTAAAATACGAATTGTATAAGTTTAAACGTGACTTACAAAGAGTCCTAGTAACTTGGTTCGAGTGTATGCGAGTAATATGGCAACCCAAATGTGTTCTACATGATTAACCACCAAACCTTAAGCTTTAAAGCTTTGTAAACACCCAAGACTTGGCTGTGTACTCCTTATTACTCGTATGATTACACCTAGATGTTTATTGTAGGTTCAAAGGAAAAATATGAAGGTGATTGTTTGCTTTTATTAACCGATACAAGGGAGATGCAGACAAAGATGGTATTGGATTAGAGAGAGCATTTAGTGTATGTGTGAGTTTTCAAGAGTGCTAAATGTCAAGTGTGGGTGTGTATTTATAGGCAAGATAGCTAGTTACAATTCCTAGTCCAAATCCTAACCAAACTGTGCCCTAGACTTAGTGGTTTTGTGGTTTTTAGTTACTCTCTAATGGTTTTGCTAAAACAACTAAGTACATCTCTTAATTACTTAATATTTGTACAAGATTTGCCAAGATTATGAAATCTTATGGTTTTGTGTATATACATGCATGTTGCCGTGGGTTTCCAAGAGAAAAAGAGCTCAAATGGTTATTAACCATTAGGTAATAAGTTACTTAGGGACACATTGTACATGTTTTAATTAAACATGGTTTGTACATGTACTTAAAGAGATATTAGGAAGATTTCTAGGTGATTTGTGGGTTGGACGTGTAGTATCAAGGAAAAAGAGAAGCTTTTGAGATCTTGCTAGTATTATACAAGTACAAGGTTTAATTTCTCCTTAAGTGTACATGTATTAGGTGAAGTTTTAAGGATTTTCCTAATTGATTTAGTCCCCAAATTGGACAATATGGCTTAATAACACAAGATTTGTTTAAAATTTGTGTTTAAGGTTTAAAGTGGGTTTGTTTGAGTATAGGTAAGTCTAGGTTTTCGGGGTGTGTCGAATGTATTGTATTTCGAAACGTAAGCTTTACGACCAATAAAAATTAAAATAAGCATGTCAATAATTATCTTCTTAATAATTATATAACACTTGTTTGACGTAAACCTTAATTTATTTGGTGACCGTTTACGTTAAATGATTATTTCTAGTCTACGCGATTTAGCTTAAAAGTTAAATTAAAAGTAAACGCGTATCGGACCAAAATAAATAGTGACGAATAATAGGTGTCGTAAAATGACCTGAAATTAAGAAATGTTACATGGAGATGGTGAAACAATGGGTGAAACACTAGGTATCTCGGTGGGTGTCAATGTGGTATCAACATGAGTAGTAGGTAGGGTCACAGTAGGTATGGTGTTTGGGATGGTGGTAGGGATAGTGCCAAACAAGATAACTCGTCCAGCTGATGTCCCCACACTCTCCTCTGACGAATCTGATGAAACTGAGATAACGGAGATGGACATGACCTGCACAAGCAAGAGTTTATATAAATTTCCTGTATATCAACCGTGCATGATGCAGGAAAAATGAATGAATGAATAAACCATCGAATGCAGTGTCACGAAATGAAATGCAATATAATTATAATAATATCAGTTATACTTAGTATTTAATTATATATTACATATACATATTACGTATATGTAAGATTACGTAAAACACATATAATCACGTAGGATCACATACTGGTTATAGACCAGACCTAGTTATACTACATGGTTCTCTATAACCTTGGCTCTGAATACCAATCTGTCACACCCCCAAATAGGGTCCCGTCAGAATAAACGTCTAGGGGCGTGACATTCATGAATATCTCAAGTACAAAGCATAAAGAACGACCTCTAAGGGTACGTTTTGAAAATAAACACCGTTGCATTAAATTAAAATAGTAATAAGTTTTACATCGATCAAATCAAGTGATTAAGAGTTAAAATGCGGAAGCTTAAATGAGTTTCAACAACTGTATTTAAAAACATAGATAAAATCTTGAAAACCGGTCCGGGCAAAAGACTTCACATAATTCAATCAACGATATCTAAGCTAAGCACCTGAGAAAAACATGCTTAAAATGTCAACATAAAGTTGGTAAATTCATAGGTTTAGTTCAAATATTATCAGTGTGGACCACAAGATTTCACAACGTATGTGACAATTATAGGAGATACAACTTCACATAAAGAGGCATTTACGTTGCACTAAACTCATGACACCGAGGTTAATAGTGGAAAGTAGCATGTACACTGCCATATAAAGCTTGCCTTTACAGGTGTCCGACCAAAGACCACCTAACTAGTTTCGACATGAAATACATCCGTTGGCCTGCATAGTCCGTCAAGTACCCGACCAGTAAGAATCACCAAACCGGATGGGGATTATTAGTCCCAATAGATCTATTTATTCACTCGCGCTTACTTACCCAGCCAGTCGGTTAAAGGTAATTAACGGTTCATGATAATTCGAGAAATAGTGGTCTAAACACTACTTAGGCAATACGTAAACGGGGAAATTCTCACGTATAGTACTTGTGTCCAGTTTTAAAAGCATGTAATGTTTCTCACCCCAAGTTATAAACCATTTATTCAAAACAAGTAAAGAGTGAGGATATGAACTCACCTTAAGCGAGCAGTGGATCAAAAGAAATCAATCAAGTGAAGGCGAATCACACATTTTAGCGACAACCTAGCATATAGTTGTTGTTTAAGAATGATGTACAACGAATTAACTCTTTGAGCAAAGACTGGTCATCCGAACATGAGTAGACAAGGCGTATTATTTTAGAACTTACTTTCCGAAATTATAAGTTTTTTCAACAAGTCTCGACACCTTAACGACTCTCGAAAATATTTCGTCTTTTAGTGTATTTTGTCTTTTAGTGTATTTTATCTTTTAGTGTATTTCATCTTTTAGTGACCCGACTCTTACGTTTTTCTCCATTTTATTATTAGTTTGATAATAAAATATATTTCTTGACATATTTTCAGTATTTATAATATTTCGACATAACCTTTTTTAAAATAATAACTTTCCCTTTTATTTGACCCGACTCGCAAAATATCCGTTTTATAAAAAGTACACCTTTTATTGATCCGCAAAAATATCCGACAACTAAATAAATCACGTTTCAACATTTATTAAGTTTACCAATGGGACGAATAAATTTTTAGAACACCTACTGCGAGTCACATAGGGTTCGAACCACATGGACTCCAAAAAGATCAACCCGATCGATTTTCGACAACACCGCAAATATCAAAACAAATCCATTCTAAACCTAATCCCATCGACTTTCAATCCGCGCTTTCAACAAAACCAATATCTAACTTGATCCCTTCGTCGACAATATTTAAACTCACTATATACGATAATCTCAAATAAATGTTATAGCCTTAATAACAACAATATATATACCAAAATGATCAAAATAAACTTTTATACATAAAAGTACAACTATTTTTCATGTTCTTCCATTTATGTTTAAAAGATTTAAAACTTGAGACTTGTGGTTTTATAGAAAAAAATATAACGATTTTCACAACGATCCGTTTTGTACACCTTGTTCAGAATGATCACAAGTATGCAAAAATACAACTTATTTATGAAAAATAAGAGATGACTTACAAGAAAGAATGACTAGATGATGATTAGAGACTAGAACAACCCAAACGTTGTTTATAAACTACCCGAATATCATAAGAAATCAACCTCGAAAAATATATCTTTAATGGTTTCTTGATCAAAGATGAGAAAAATGATGAATGTATGGTTATGAAAGGGGTGTTTGTTCGTCGGCTATGGGAGAGAGGGGAAGAAGAGAGCACAAAATTTATTTGGTGTGTGTGAGAAATGATGCATGTATGAGGAATATATGAAGCCAAAATTCAAAACAAGAATCCCATGTGTGTGTGGGGGTATCTGGATGCAAGAAGGGGGGAATAGGGGACCAATTTGATCTACAACTGGGAGTGTAGAGAGGACTAGTCCTTTAACCATTTTGTAGGAAACATGTTTCTTTGATTCAAAATTTAAATTATAAGAATCCTATGTGTGTGCTTATGTGACCGGTTTCATGCAAGAGCCAAGGGGGACCAATTTGGTCTCCAACATTCTAGGGATATAATGCTAGAGTGGATTTAATTTCAAGGGTTCCATGCACAAGTATAAGTGACTAACTATATCTGGAACACGCAAATAACGAAAATGAATAACGACTTCACGTAACTTTCTGAAATTTTAAATATCAACTAAAAATGTAAAAACGCGTCTACTGACGAAATACTACGATGTTTGGATGCAACGGATCACTTTCGACAATGATTCTTAGTAAATAACGGAACAACTTCTCGGTTAAACGTAAAAATTAAAGGAAACTTTAAAAATTCAAATTACCAAACGAAAATGGCTAAAATATTGATCGGAATTTACGAGGTGTCACAGTGGAAGCCATACTTCTATATTCTGCCTAAGCATAACTTCTAGGTATAGTAGATTGCTTTTTACTTTTCCGTGATACTAAAGACTGATCCATGAAAACACAATACCCAGTTACAAACTTTTTAGTTTTAGGACATTTTGCCCTGTCTGCATCAGAATAAGCCCTAAGCTTTAAATCAGAATTTTTATTAAATTGTAACCCAAGCCCTGGAGACTGCTTTAAATATCTCAAAACTCTTAAAGCATACTTAAAGTGTGATTGTAAAGGATTATGCATGTGTTGACTTAACAATGCATAACATAACTAATATCAGGTCTTGTGTTTGTAAGATATATGAGTTTACCCACCAATTTTTGATAGCTAGTAAAATTATTCAAGCACTTATCTTTCTCCGTTTCTTTAAAGTTTAAAACAGTATTTTCAAGAAAAGGTGTTTCAACAGGCCTAACAGCCAACAACCTATATTCATGTAAAAGTTCCATGCAATACTTTCTCTGAGACATACATATTCCTTTGTCATTTCTTAAAACTTTAATTCCAAGAACATATTTTAACTCTCCTAAATCTTTAATTTGAAAAACCTCTTGAAATTACATATAATAGACTCGTCATTACCAGTGATGACAATGTCATCCACATACACAAGTAAGGCCACAAACACATAACCTTCACTTTTAACATATAAAGAGTAATCAAATTTACTCTTAACAAAGCCATGCTCAACCAAGGCAGTTGTCAACTTGGCATTCTACTGCTTTGGGGATTGATTTATCCCATACAAAGATTTGTTAAGCTTACACACTTTAGAACCACTATCATTATCAAAACCTTGAGGTAATGTCTTATAAACATCCTTAATTAAATCTCCATAAAAAAGCATTATTCACATCAAGTTGATATAAAGGCCAATCCATTTTAATAGCAATACTGACCAAACATCTAACATTTACCATTTTAATCACATGACTAAATGTTTTATCATAATCAAAACATTCTCTCTAACTAAAACCTTTTGGCAACAAGTCTAGCCTTGTATATTTTTATCTCACTAGATGCTTTTTATTTAATTTTAAAAAGCCATTTGCAACCTATAGGTTTTCTTCCAGCAGGCAAGTCACAAATAGACCAAGTATTATTTCTATTTAAAGCTTCAATCTCATTGTTCATAGCTGCAACCCAATTATTACCATTCAAAGCATTAACATAACTAGAAGGTTCTACAGACTTATTCAAAGTAGTAGCAAAACAAAAATTAGATCTATTCAAACAAGCATAGCTAACATATTTCTCAATACCGTATTTCTCATTAGAATTAACCACAAAAGCATTAAATTTAATAGGCATTTTAGTCTGTCTACCAGACCTTCTTATTCCACGTGTCTGCACAACATTGTCCTGATAAAAATTATTACTAGTTTAAGTTAGTAAAGAATTAAAATTACTTATATTTCCCTTAGATGGACTTTGATCATCAAAGTGGGTTGCATATACCTCTTCCTGACACAGATCAGTAGTATCTGTAGACCTATGCCTAGGAAGAGGGCTACTACCATCCTCAACTGATGAAGTCCTTCCTTCATCATTGGGACTTTGAGATCTATTAATGTCAAAAAAACTTAAGTGATCACTTTCACTAACACTATCAAGACTTTTAAAATCACTAATTTTCATTTTGAGAGGAAAAACAGTTTCATAGAATGTCACATCCCTAGAAAAGAACACATTTCTAGTATCTAGACTCAAAAGTTTATATGCCTTTTTTGAAGTAGAATAACCAATGAGAACATACTTTTCAGATTTGGAAGACAACTTATCATGATTATAGTTAGAAACACAATTTCACAGTCTAACAAGTGAAGCTCGGTCTTGAAGAAAATTGGCGTTTCATAGCTCAATAGTTAGCTAATTAATTGTAATGTTTTAATGATGTAAACAGGCCAAGATACAAAAAGCCCAGATAAAAACCTCAAAGGCCTCCTAGGCTGATCCTCTTTAGAGTATAAATACTCTATGTTTTTCTCTTTCCTAGGTTAGCTAGTCAATATTACTTTTAGGGTTTCTAGCCACCAAATTGTTCTCTTTCAATTTTTCAATCAATCCTTGTTTAATTTAATCTCTTGATTCTACATATCATTGTTAAAGGTTATGTGACTTAAAATATATGAACTGATAACTAATGATTCGATTAATTCAAAATGCTACGTCCTATCCTTGCATGTGCAAAACATCTTTCGAATATCGATGCACATGTATAGGGGGAGTAAAAGTGTTAATATACTCAACAATGTTAAGATACCAAAACTTTTGTGTTATACACAAGTATCTTGATAATTCATAAAGAATCTTTTGTTTCATGATTGGGAAAGTGATCTTGAGGAATGTTATATGAATGATCATGGAACCTACATCTCATTTTTGTTCGTTTTGATGATTCTCTTGGAGACACCATTAGAAAAAGACAACTAACAGCTTATAAAAATCTCATGTGATACAAATTTATGCATAACCAAACAAACCATGTTTTTTTCTTCTATAACATTAAAAGTATAAATATAACATATTACATCTGAATTTTTACCACAAAAAAATTAACCATTATTATTCCTATTGAATAAATTAAATCATAGCATATCCCATGTATGACAATATTTGGTACAAATTCAATTACAATAATATATGTATAGTCAAGCTCCTAGTTATTTTGTTGACCATCTGGTCTCTAAAGCTTCAACCAACCATTATCAAGAGCTTGTACTGGCTTTGCATTAGCTTTCGCTTCCTGTAACATCAACACTTAAAATGAATATATATGTTGTATCCAATAGATAGTTCCTATTGAAAATTAAATATGTAAAAAATTACATCATGGACAACGTCACGTATTACATATAAAGTATTCCATTAATAAGAACTAATCAGAAACAATAATCAAATTCTCTTACAACCTGCAAAAAAGTTTAATACTCATCTTTCGAAATAAAAATTCTTGAAACATGATCTTTCAAAATAAAAGTTTAATACACTCATTAAAGTGATTGATCAATGTCAATATAAAGATGTTAAGATTACTTACTGATAAGGTGTCATTTTATATAATTTTTGAGGGCCATTTAACCCCCTATCATGCAAATATGCCCAGATTATGTGCTTAATCGTTTGTTTTCAGGTTTTTAGCACTTGGATTTTGAAAGAAATGCATGTGACTTGGGCTCATTTGGAGAAGAAACGGACAAGATTACGAATCTACAACAAAAATCATGAAGAATTGTGCATATAAAGCGTGGAGACGGCGTCGCCATTATAAAGCGACGACGTCAGGATCATCATCGTGACGGCGTCAGAGATCCAACAACGGCGTCAGGATATGGCCGACTTAAAAGCTTAGAACAATATTTCTTTAATCATGAGAAACAAATATAATCTAAACACATTGAGCATGGATGATTTGTATAATAATCTGAAGGTGTATGAATCAAAGATCAAAGGCCAATCAAGTTCAAACTCAAATTCCTAGAATGTGGCCTTTGTTTCCTCTGATAACTCTAGCAGCACTAATGAAACAGTTAATACTACTCATAGTATTTCTGCTGCTAGTTCTAAGGATCAAGCTTCTACTGCATCATATGCTGATGATGTTATGTTTTCTTTCTTTGCTAACCAATCCAATGCCCCATAGTTGGACAGTGAAAATTTGGAATAGATTGATGTTGATGATCTTGAAGAAATGGATCTCAAATGGCAAGTGGTAATGCTTACCATAAGAGTTAAGAGGTTCATAAAGAAAACAGGAAGGAAGCTGGATTTAAATGGCAAAGAAGGCTATTTAGCATTTAGATAGGAACAGAAGGTTGAATGCTACAATCTACCATAGGAGAGTTCATATTGCAAGTAAATGCATGGCAGCCAAGGAATTAAGAGGCATAGAAATAGAGATGATCCAAGAAGGAATGCACCAGTGGACACATCTACTACTAATGCCTTAGTTGTTCAAGATGGGATAGGTGGTTATGATTGGATCTTTCAGGCTGAAGAAGGCATCACAAACTTTGCTCTAATGGCCTATACATATCAAGGTTCATCAAGTTCATCAAGTTCAGACTTTGAGGTACATACTTGCTCTAAAGATTGTTTAAAATCATATGAAGCTCTTCAAAAATAGTATGTTCAACAGCGTGAAGCTCTTAATAAATCTAATCTAGAAATAATAGGTTATCAAATAGGATTAGAATCATTAGAAGCTAGGATAGTTATTCATGAAAAGAATGAAGCTGTTTATGAAGAAGATATTGCATTTTTAAAGTATGATGTTGTAAGACCCCCTTATTTGACATATAGCAGCGGAAGCTAAATTGGGGTATTACTTCATGAATCAACAGTCATAATCATAGAAAATGACTCAAAAGAGACGTTTTGGAAAATTTAGTTATCATTCAATATTATTTCAGAGTTTTACAAAAGGAGGTCCCAACATACATACGAAAACATAGAGTTTGAATGATAACAAGTTTGGACGTCCTCAAGTCCAATGCCACTCCGTTCCATAAGTTGCTCCAATTAACCTAGAGAAAACATGCTTATAAGGTCAACACAAAAGTTGAGTGAAATACATAGGTTATGTAATGAAATGGTTTGAATACAATTCAACATAATGGTAATAAATTAAACAATTACAAATTAATCATGGAAAACAATATTATTCGCCCAAGCTCAAGACACAACAACGTTAACATGGAAATCACCTCAGGACATTATTGAGGAAACAAATGGTCCTCTTGGAAAAGGTAACTTGCCAAAGTTACCTATTTTCTACAAATATAGTAACGTTTTGATTACCTCATGTACAGGTAAACACAATCGGGAATCGTCAATCCCGATAGATATAACTATAATAATCGCCGTTCACATTCGCAAGTGATTAATGGTTCATGATTAAATGATATTGGCAGAGGAGGTAAACTTAGGCAATAATATATCAAGATAGCATACAGTTGGAAAATACTTGTATTCATGGTTGATAACATGTATCCCCCCACAGGGTTTAAAAAAACATATAAAGGTGGGACTATTAACTCACCTTAACAGGGTAGTTGATTGATTTGAAATTTAATTCAAATGGAAGTAACAGCCTCGTCACGCAACCTGGGGTAATATGTCAAGTCTTAATTCGATTGATTATATTCCAAAACTTTATAAAGTTTAACGTAAATGATTTTGGTTTATTAGTTTGTGAAAACATCGTATCACTGTTCGGGCTATCATAATCCAGAGGTCATGTAGTAAACGTTTGAGGAGCTAGGACACTTTAAATCGTAAATCCAGTAACTCGTCAAAACGTCTACCCAAATGAAAGCCCCTCACATGAAATTCCCTAGTAACGTGATACGTTATAGTTTAAATGATAGGATTTTATCTTTTTAAGTTTCTTCAAAAGCTAGTGGATGATAAATTATGTTAAATATATAACATAATTATTTTATAGTGTTTCGATCGACGAATGATAACGACAAATGTGTCGGGCTTTAATAAAATCGAGTCTTATAATATTTAAATATATTTTTATAATTAATATAAAAATATTACATTTTATACCCTTGAGAATATGAAAATGACAATATATACCCTTGGTATAATAACTTTTACAAAATTAATCCCTTTATATATATCTTTAAACATTTAAACCCTTAACTTTGAAATATGGCAAAATAAACCCCTGTAGTTTAATTTTAGAATAATTACATTTTTGGCCCAAAAGTTTAATAATTTCAAAATTTACAATATATACCCCTTTGCATGAAACGTTTTGCATTTTAAGTCCAAAATTCAAAATTCTTGTATTTTTGATCTCAAAATCAATTTTGCAGCTTATAGCTTATTACTATAAGCTAAAATAAGTAAGTTTTACGAATTTGTAGCTTATGAGTTTAAAAATCTAAAATGGGCACGTTTGGTTTAGAAACAATAACCCGATGGGTTAGGGCTTTTAGGATTAGTTTTAATGATTATAAAAGTGATAAGTTAGCTTATTAGAATAGATTATAAAATCAGCTTATGGCATTTAGCTTATTAGGGTTTACGAAAAGGGTTTTAGGGTTTTTAAAGGTGCGTTTGGTTTAGGAAAACCAAACGAGTAGACTTAGGGTTTCCAAAAGAGTTTAGCTTGAACAAATGATTATATCAAAGCTTATACATGATCTTAAACATAACAAGAGCTTATTGAACGAGTAGAAAAGCTTACTAGTACACGAAATGGATCAAAGATGGTGAAATGGGTCGAAATGGGTGAGTATGATTCGAAATATTTAGGAGATTAATCAAGGACCTCTTTTCTTTTCTTTTATGGCTTCTACTTAGCTTAATCTTCCTTACTTATCTTCTAGGACATGGCTAGAGCATAGTTTTAAGGTAGTTTTGAGTTTGGATGGTGAATTAAGAATGTGTGCATGTATGCGTGTATATATAAGGTAAAGGAAGAAGTGGTGGCCAAGTTATGTGGAGTGGTGGCCAAGTTGAGTGGAGTGATGGCCAAGGGATAACTAGGTTGACTATTAGAGCTAGGAAAGTAGCTTTGAAAGGTGTTAAGAGGTGGTAAGGGGTTCGGTTAACAAGGTTGGTGACAAGGAGGTTTACTTGGGGTGCAAGGTGGCTAGGTGGTGACAAGGAGGTGATGGAGGTGCTTAGAAAGGTGGTAGGCATGGTAGTGAATCATAGTGAAGGGAGGGTGGTTGCTTGGTTCGAAACTAGGTGAACTAGTTTAGGGTTTTAGGGTTTTCGTCTAGGGTTAGGGTTTAGGATTAGGGTTAAGACGAGCTAGGGTTAGGGTTTATGATTTTTAGACGAGTATATGTTAGGGTTAGGGAGGGAAATGGTGTTTAAATGTATGCTTGATGTATTTGTAACTTGTGCTCAACAAGTTGTATGAAAACTAGAAAGAAAATGGAGGGAAATAGTCCAATTTGAATCCTATGCATAGTCGGATTTTACAATAAGCTCAAATGAGTTATACATTGATTTTAGAGGGAAAAATAATTCAAATATTATGCATTGATAACTTGTACACATGCCTTAAAAGCTTGTACATATGTTTTATATGTAAACATTACATAAAGTTAGGGTTTTGATATAAATGTTTAACTTATAAAGTCTGTTATAATAAACGTTATAAATAATACGTTAAATAGATAACGTATGGTAAAAATGAAGTTCAAAACATATTGCTTGACATATTATAACGTTTACTTGCTATAAACGTTGATGAAATTGGCATTGGTAGGTTGCGTGAGCTCGTTTACTTTTGTAATGTAAGTTACGTTACATTATGGATGAAATAAAGCAAAAATCTTTCCATGAAAATGGTTGCATCTAATTTAATAGATGGAAATTACACTGAGGAAATTTGCATCTAATTTAATAGATGGATAATTACATAGAGGAAAATTGTGGGTTTTTATAGTCTCCCAACCTTAAAGAAATCTCGTCCTGAGATTTAGTTGGATGTTGGAGTAATGTTTGAAAATAGATGTGGATATTTGGCACGAATTTGATCTTCGTGTTCCCACGTAAATTCTGGTCCTCTTTTAGAGTTCCATCTTACTTTGACTATAGGGATGCGACTTTGTCTTAGTTGCTTGACTTCTCGATCCATAATTTTTATTGGTTCTTCCACAAAGTTAATTTTATCATCGAGCCGAAGCTTTTTAATTGGAATGATGAGAGATTCGTCAGATAGACATTTCTTTAAATTAGAAACGTGGAAAGTACTGTGGACATTACTGAGTTCTTCAGGAAGCTCAAGTATGTATGACACTGGGCCGACCCTTTTAAGGATCTTAAATGGTCCAATGTACCGGGGGTTAAGCTTTTCTCGCTTTCCGAATCGGATGACACCTTTTTGAGGTGATACTTTCAACATAACACGATCTCCAACTTGGAATTCCAAAGGCTTTCGCCTTACATTGGCATAACTCCTTTGCCGATCTCTTGTAGCTTGTAAGCGTTGTCGAATTTGCACTATCTTTTCGGTGGTTGCATGGATTATCTCTGGTCTCGTGAGTTAAACATCTCCAACTTTGGCCTAACAGACAGGTGATCTGCACTTTCGACCATAAAGTGCCTCAAATGGTGCTGCCTTAATACTGGCATGGTAACTGTTATTGTAAGAAAATTCTACCAATGGTAAGTGACTTTCCCATCCTTTTCTAAAATCTATAACATAGACTCGAAGCATGTATTCGAGTGTTTGGATGGTTCTTTCACTTTGTCCATCAGTCTGGGGATGATATGCCGTACTCATGTCTAATTAAGTACCCAACGCATTCTGCATTGACTGCCAGAATCTGGATGTGAAATGACTGTCACGATCTGAGATGATGGATATCGGCACTCTATGCCGTGAGACTATCTCCTTTATATACAACCTTGTAAGGGTTTCTATACTATCTGTCTCTCTGGTAGGGATGAAATGCGCTGATTTAGTAAGGCGGTCTACAATGACCCAAATTGTGTCATGTTCGCTTGATGTTTTGGGTAGTTTTGTAACGAATTCCATCGTTATTCTTTCCCATTTCCATGTAGGAATCTCTGGTTGTATTAGTAAGCCAGATGGCTTCTGACATCTTGGTTTAACTCTAGAGTATGTCAAACACTTGCCGACATACTCAACGATGATTTCCTTCATGTTAGGCCACCAATAGAGTTTCTTTAGATCCTGATACATATTGTCAGAACCTAGGTGAATGGAATACTTTGATTTATGGGATTCATGCATGATTAAGTCTCTAAAATTACCAAAGAGTGGTAACCAGCTTCGGTTCTTAATACAACAAGTTCTATCAGGACGTACTTCAAATGCTTTGTCCATTCCTCGTAGGTTCTCAGCTTTGATGTTCTCTTATTTGATTGCCTCAGTTTGAGCTTCAAGGATTTATGATGGTAATTTTGGGTGAAGGGTCATGACTAATGCTCTAACTCGGAGTGGTTTGATTCGTTCCTTTCGGATTAAGGTATCTACTACGACGTTTGCCTTTCCAGGATGGTAATGAATCTCACAATCGTAATCTGTGAGCAATTCTAGCCAACAACGTTGTCTCATGTTCAACTCTTTCTGATCAAGGATATGTTGAAGACTTTTATGATCAGTGAACACAGTACACTTTGTGCCATATAGATAGTGTCTCCAAATTTTAAGAGCGGACACTATTGCTCCTAATTCGAGGTCGTGTGTGGTATAGTTCTCTTCATGAGGCTTGAGTTGTCGGATGCATATGCAATAACTTTTTCTCTTTGCATTAACACTGCTCCCAGACCTTGATGTGATGCATCACAGTAAATGACAAAGTCATTGTTTCCTTCTAGTAATGCTAAGATTGGAGCTTCACAAAGATTTTATTTTAGCAGTTGGAAAGTTGACTCTTGGTCTTCTCCCCGGATATAGTTTTTTTTCTGGGTTAATTCAGTCAAAGGCTTTGCAATCTTTGAAAAATCTTTGATGAATCTCCGATAGTAGCCGGTGAGTTCTAAGAATTGGTGTACTTCTGTGGGTGTGGTAGGAGAGGCCCAATTCTTAACTGCTTCAATCTTGGCGGGGTCAACGTGAATTCCTTGGCTGTCAATCACGTGCCTGGGAAATTGCACGATACTGATCCAAAAATCACATTTATAGAACTTGGTATATAATTTCTCCTTTTTGAGTAATTCCAGTATTATTCTCAGGTGATTTGCATGTTCTTCTTTGTTACGGGAGTAAATGAGAATATCATCGATAAACACTATCAAAAATTTATCCAAGTATGGTTTGCACACACGGTTCATGAGGTCCATAAACACAGCAGGCGCGTTAGTTAAACCAAATGGCATCACTTGGAATTCATAGTGTCCGTATCGTGTTCTGAAAGCAATCTTGGGAATATCTTCGTCCCGGACTCTCAGTTGGTGATAGCCTGATCTTAAGTCAATCTTTGAGTAAGTACTCGAACCTTGAAGTTGGTCAAAAAGTCATCGATCCTGGGTAATAGGTAACGATTCTTTACGGTGAGTTTATTCAGCTCTCGGTAATCGATACACATTCTGAAAGATCCATCTTTATTTTTAACTAATAAGACAGGAGCTCCCCAAGGCGAAATACTTGGTCGGATAAAACCTCGGTCTGCTAACTCTTGGAGTTGGTCAGATAGTTCATGCATTTCTGAAGGAGCTAATCTGTAAGGTGCTCAGGCTACTGGTGCCGCTCCTAGAATTAAATCTATTTGAAATTCTACTTGGCGAACTAGAGGAAGGCCAGGTAGATTTTCAGGAAAAACTTCTGGAAATTCTCTGACTACTGGTATATATTCTATTCGTTTTTCGTATGACTTCTTCTCCATTACTTGGGCTACGAAAACTTAATATTTCATGGATATATATCTTTCGGTTTTAATAAAGGATACGAGGTTTAGTCGAGTTTTACTTCGATCACCTCATATGATCAAAGTTTCACCGTCGATTGGGATGTGGACGACTTTCTCGTCACAGATAATTCTAGCATGATACTTGGATAACCAATCCATACTAATGACGACGTTGAAACTACCAAGTTTAATCGGCATAAGATCAATTTCGAAAGGTTGGTTAAGCAAAATCAAGGTGCAACCCTGGATAATGGTATTAGTGCCTACTAGGTTTCCATCGGCCATTTCAATGTCATGGGTAGTATCTAGTGTAATTGGTAGGATATTAAGCATAGAAGCAAGAGATATGGATACGAAACTTTTATCGGCTCCTGAATCAAATAATACTCTAGCTAGATGTTGGTTTAGAAGGAACGTACCCATGACTACATTCGGGTCTTGGTGAGAGTTCTTGTCCCTCAGCAAGTATGCTCTTCCATAGGCACTGTTGTTTGCTTTTAGGAACTGATTTCTGTAATGCCCCTTCTCTCCACAGGCATGACAAGTTACTGACACTGGCTGCAGGTTACTTCCAGTGGCTGGCCTTTTGTTTCTACAGTTCCTGGTCAAATGACCCACCTTGTTGCAAGTCTAACACTTGACAGTGCAAGGTCCTGTGTGATTCAAGGTGCATTTCTTACACAGGGGAAGGCTTCCAGTATACCTACTATTTTTAGTTGGGGCGGCAGCATAAGCCCTGACAGTTTCTTGCCTTCTATTCTGTTGTTGTTGGTGATCATTGTTGCGGTTGTTGTTGTTGTTGTTGTTATGGTTGTTCTGGTAGTTGTTATTGTTGGAGATTCTTCTATCATCAAACTTTTGTTTGTGATCATTGGTTCCTTGCACAGAATTATGCTTGGTTACTTGATCCATTAACCTTTGGGTTATGGTAATGGCTTCCTCCAAAGTTTGAGGCTTTGAAGCGGTAACATTTCCTTCAATACTACTGGGTAATCCCCGGATGAAAACTTCCATAAGTTTCTCAGAATTTGGTACCATATTTGGACATAAGATTGCCAACTCCTGGAATCTTCTAACGTAATGCTTGAGATCATTTCCTTTTACAGTCAGATTGTAAAATTCATCTTCTATTTTCTTAACCTCGGTTCGGGGACAATACTTCTTTATTAAGAGCTTTTTCAATTTAGACCAGGGAATCTTGTAAGCTTCCTCTATTCCAATAGACTGGGTGAATGAATTCCACCAGGATAAAGCTTCTTCAGTTAGAGTACTAGTAGCAAATTTCACTTTGCAGTCCTCGATACAGTTGTTACGGGAAAATACTGATCCAGTTTGTTCAAACCAGCGGATGAGACCAACAGCCCCTTCCGTACATTTGAAATTGAAAGTTTGGCAGCTCATAAACTGTTTGTAGCTACATTTTCTTGCTACGGAAGTTTCTCTTGGTCCGGTGTTCCTATTGGTATTGTCAGTATTTGCCATGGTAGCAGCTTGTGCTTCCAGAGCTGCGACAATACTTTCAGCAACTAGTTTCCTAGTGGCAGCCTGAGACATGGCTAGTGCTGCAGATGTTGGTATCCTCTTAGGAGCCATTCTATAAACATTTACAAGACAACACAAAATAAGAATCATATCATAAGTCATTTGTACAATGTATGGAAATTTTAACAATGACTTATTTGATATAAGTTCTAACAAAGAAATACACATTCTTTGATATTACGTTGCATGATATAATGGAAAATTTTAGAATTGACACTCTAACAAGCATCTAACTTATTAAGTTTCTCGGGGACTGGTTCACTTCCCAGTGGTTGTGGTATAATCCATAACGAGTTATCAAACTCTGCAAAGATAGACTTGGATTCCAAATTTTTTATGCTTAATGTCTTGATTATTAATCATGTCCATGATATCTGGGTACAAAGTTTTGAGAAGACCGGATGGTAAGAACCATAGTAATCTCGGATATATCAGGGCATGAGTAATTGTAATACCAGAAATAGGATAGACAACCACGACATACATAAATCGGTATCATGAAACAGCGAGGTATAACAAAATCACAACTTCATTATGTCATAAACAACTTGTCTACATATTTTACATAGTCAAAATTTGACAAGTGTCATTATTTATGCCACACATCTAGTGGTTGGATTCTAACAAAAGCAGTAAATGATAAGGATCTAGTCTAGTAGGCTGGTGGTCCTCCCTTGTGGTTCTTGAGCTTATGGATCTTATTTAGAAGATTCTTCATATCTGATTGGTGGCGAACCTGGATATCCTCGATGATCATCTCCAGAGTAGAAATCCTAAGGCGAGAAAGAACAATCTCGTCGTCATGTCTTATTTGTTCTTTCTGAAATCCAGAAATCTGGGTACGGCCTTCTTGAAGTTCGGTTTCTAGTTGGTCAAAATCTCGTTGTATGATTACTCGACCATTACCAAGACATTTTATCTTATCTTTCATGTTCTCAATGCACTCAAGAGGGAGCTCATCTAAGTGATTCATAATAGTCTCGATCTGTTCCTCATGGCGCTCTAGATGCGTCTTATGAGAACTCTCTCCAATCTCAAATACTTGAGGTGGGGCGGAGAAATCAGAGGAGGATGATAGGAAACGGGCTCGTTTCTGAGGTGGTAAATCTCTCCGGGAAGAAAGAAATCTTGGGGATCAAACATTGGTGATAGTGGTAACACTAGAGATGGAGGCAAAACAGTTGGTGGAGCAATAGGAGCTTGTGGCAGAGGAATAGGTGACTCATCATTAGTAGCATTATATGCTTGCATGACCTTCATATATGGATCATCGTGAAAAGGTGTAGGATCCCTTTAACACATACACTTCATATCATACACGGATCTAGATCAAGAAATATAGAAAGAGAGTGAGATGATTTCCTAAAGAGAGAAAGAAGAGAGAGTGAGATGGGAGAGAAAATAGAAAAGTGAAATGTTTATTATGAAATCAACTTTTTTTCTTTTCCTTGGTGGAAAAGGAATATATATATCCCGACTCTTAAAGTGACGTTCGGGATATTTGACTAGGACCCAGGCTCGGGTTTTGCTTGGGATTAAACCCGAAACATATACAATATTAGATTAACTATCGAGCCCGATTCCCGATACTTTCCTATTACAACGTTAACTAATTGATTGACCGAGACTTAAATACATAATGAACGAACTTCATGTTCGACTCAATATTTTGAGGCTAACAATCTCCCCCGAAGTGAGTTCATTGATGACACTCCTTCATGAGATCAATGAGATTGCTTTTGTCGTTAAGCTCATGTGGTCTTGGTCTTTCTCTTTGTTCTTTGTTGTAGGCTTGTTCCTTCATGCTTTGCGATCTTGACTTTGAGCCTTTGTCATTGTCTTTATCGTCTTTGCCATCTTGCGATCTTATGTCTTTGACCAACATGCTCATACTTTTGCATTATCTTGAAAGCTTCAAATCAGAGTTTGCGGAAGTCTTTGTCTTTAAATCTTGAGCTTTCATGATAGTTTGTCTTTGTAGAATGAGCATGAATATGTGGTAATGAATCGACTTTGGTTGATTGGGATACCGTCACCACCGTTTTAACCTGCAGGTTTACGTTAGTGATAATCGAGAAAATTGATTTGAAAATCAATCGACGTGTTACTTGTAAAAACATTTTTTGTAACACATCGGGAGTTTTAATCTTTTTATCAAAATTCATCAACCGTCAATTCATTTACTGGACCAAATCGATATCCAGTTGTCACAAGTTTGATTCATATAGAATCTCGCAAGTCACCTACCAGGAGCTTGTTTGATGCTGGCTCAAGCAGGATTTCCATCTTCATTGTGAATACATAAGTATCACTCGGATGTTCTAGCAAATATCACAAGGATATTGCGTAGGACTCTTGTTAACAACTTGTGAACTTGATGATGTTCAACAAGTGTTTGAAATGGAATGTGTCCTAACGAGATTTTTATTGATCTCTTGGCTCTAGACTCGATTAGTGCATTTTGGTTTTAGTACTCGAAGGCTTGAGCAGATTGCCACCTATTCAATATCAACGATCTCGGAATGAGATGTCAATAGATAACGTGTGTATCTCCGTGACAAATGAGACAAGTTTCTGTTGAGAGAAACCCGAATGGCTGGGAAGGGTTGTGCATTGCATCACTGGGTCCATGATGTCGTTTTCAATGTCAGCAATCAACTTGTGATTCTGACAGCATATGTATTGACCCGGTTTCTGCCTTAAGTTGTGTGGAGGGCTTCTTTCTTTAGACCCTTTATCCATACATTTCTTTTTCATTCTTCAACGCCTTCAATGCTTACCAGGACGTCATTACTAACACCTTGTTGTGATTGTTCCAGTGTTAGCTCAATCTTAGTCGGCATTATTCCCATATACATTCATCTCCAATCATACCTAAGGACTGCTATTTCTAACTTTGGATTATCCTTGGGTAGATCCTCCGGTTCTGGTTGGATCATAGGATTGATTCCTAACCTAACCACCTTATGACTTCAGAATCGTCGTGAAATTAAGATGTTGTTGGGTATAAGATCGAACCATAAAACCTTTTCTTACTGTTCAGCACATTGAGTCGATTAGATCATATTTTAATTACATTTTCTCCCCTTATTTTAAATAATAAACACTTAGTTTTTGAAATACCTTGTGATTAAAATATGTCTTGAAAATTCTGTGGGAGAAAATATTATCAGCATGAATGGTTTGGAACATTTTGATAATGTTTTGAATACATAAGAGTTGTCGTTGTTGATGTATCCAAAAACATTAAAACTTTGTTTTTCGAAAAACTCCCCCTCAAAAATAGGACCAATTGAGAAATTGTTGTCTTTTGAAAACATTGTGAGGGTTGGAGTGTTGAACACACAATTTTGAAAGATTATGAATTGTCATCGAGAAATTCTTGAAAAATTGTGTTCAACTTTTTGAAAAACCAAATGTTAGAGGACTTCTCTTCTAACGCTAAGGGTAAGCGCACTGATACGTACACTATCCTTTTTCTTGAGCTAAAAACATTGAATGTCTTGTAAGAACAGCTCAAGACCGAGAAACGTTAATTTTCTCGTTGTGAGGATAAGTTATAAACCTTCCTTTATTTGAAGTCCGGGTTATGTACTGATATTTGCACATAAGCCATCTAGAAAATTAGAAATGACATGTTTTGAAACTATTTGCAACTCTCGCTCGAACTTCATTTACACACCCGTGTCAATGTTAATCGACATTTCTAAGCACGTAAATGTTATCGATTCCAAGAGACATGTCGAGAAGAATCTTTTTGGAAATTTTTTGTTTTTCTGATTTTGTATTTTCTTTTTGAAGTTTTATATTTTTGTATTTTGCTTTTCTCAAAAATATGTACATGGTGATGTTTGATGATGATATCAAGCAGTCTCATTTGTCAGAACCTCCAGATCAGCTAGAGTCAAACATCTCATACCAATCCTTCTGACAAGATACTTAAACCGATCCTCAGGAAGGGCTTTCATAAACATGTCAGCTAATTGGTATTCAGTTCTGACAAAATATAATTCAATTATACCATTTTCAACATGTTCCTTTATGAAATGATACCGAGTATGGATGTGCTTTGTTATCAGCATCTGAAAATGCTGTTAGATCAAATCCAGAATCCTTTGGATACCAGAGTCCCATGTTAATGGTACCCTTTAGGTATTTAAAGATTCTTTTAACCTCCTTGAGGTGCATTTTTCTTCAACGTCTCTATAGCGGTACAAACTTTGCCCATCAGTACTAACTCTGCACTGTCGGTACTAACTGTTGCCAACCAAAGAATGAACAATTTAGGTAACATTAGTGCTTCAGTACCATCTAAAGCTCTTCCCAATGACTCTCTAAATCCCAATGAACTTCCTGAAATGCATCACTTGTGGTTAAAATGTTTCTGCACACTGAACACTTCATACAAACTGTACAACACATCATATTGCCTCCCTTTAACTAATGCAGCTTATGGATTTATCATCCCAATAGAAACAACCAAGAACTGGAACCTTCTAACATCAAATGCCTTGGTTAGAAGATCAGCTACATTGTCATTAGTGTGGATTTTAAGCACCTGTATAAGTTTCTTCTCATAGGCATCCCTGATAAAGTGATGCCTAATGGCAATATGCTTTATTTTGGAGTGATATACTAGATTCTTGACAATGCATATTGTACTCTCATTATCAATGTAGATCTTTGTGTTCATGAAATTGAACCCATAGTCTAACATTTGATTTTGAATCCACAAAACTTGACCACAGCAATTGGCAGCAGCAACATATTATGCCTCTGTAGTAGAAGTAGCTACAATGGTCTGCTTTTTGCATTGCTAAGAAATAAGTCTCCTGCCAAGAAATTGACAACCTCCTGTTGTGGATTTCCTATCAAGATTTGCTCCAGCATAGTCACTATCTGAGTAGGCTTTCAGGTCAAATGAGGATACTCTAGGATACCAAAGGCCCAGTTTGGGTTTACCCTTTAGATACCTAAAGATTTTCTTCACATCACTTAGATGGGAGGTCTTTGGAGTGACCTGAAACCTAGAACAAGCACAGACTGCAAACATAATATTAGGCCTAGAAGCAGTCAAGTACATTAAGAAACCAATCATGGATCTATTAAGATAGACATCCACATCACAGCTTCCTCATCCTTGACTAAAGGCTTCTGGGTCTCAATTGGTGTACTAGTAAGTCTTAACACTGACAAAGTCAAACTTCTTCAGGATTTCTGCAACATATTTATCCTGACTTATAAAGATACCATCTTCTTTCTGTTGACTGAATCCAAGAAAATAGTAACTCTCCATAGACTCATCTGAAATCTACTCTTCATTAATGCATCAAATTCATCACTCCAAGATTTCTTGTAGAACCAAATATGATTCATCCACATAAACTTGTACTAATATGATATCATGTTTGTCCTTCTTAATGAAAAGAGTCTTGTCAATAGTTCCTCTTCTGTATCCATGCTGCAATAGGAAAGTAGATAAAGTAGCATACCAGGCTCTAGGATCTTGGTGTAAGCCATAGAGTGCTTTCACTACCTTGTAGACTTTTTGAGGATACTTAGGATCTATAAAACCTGGTGGTTGAGACACATAGACCTCTTCATTAATTTTTCCATAAAGGAAGGTACTTTTCACATCCATTTGATAGACTGTAAAAAGCCCATGTAAGAGGCAAAGGCTAAAAAGATCCTAATGGCTTCAATCCTTGCCACAGGAGCAAAAACCTCATCATAATCTATCCCTTCCTCTTGCCTATGTCCCTGAGCAACTAACCTTGCTTTATTTTTGACAACTACTCCTCTCTCATCCTTCTTATTTCTATAAACCCATTTTGTTCCAATACCCTTCTTCCCATAAGGCAAGTCTACAAGAATCCAAACTTTCTGAATCTTAAACTGCAGCAATTCTTCTTGCATAGCATCAACCTAACCTTTCATTCAAGTGCTCTGAAATCTTCTTGGGTTCATTTTGAGACAAGAAACAAGCAAATAAACAATGCTGGAAGTCCTTATGATTATTTCTCCTTTGCTTTTGAACATAACTTACAAAAGCATGGGCTCCAGAACTTTTAGTCACTTTACTTCTTGTTTGAACTGCTGATTTTGGATCTCCAAGTATTAAAGTTGAAGGATGAATAGAATGAATCCTTGATGTGGGAATAGGACTAACATTCACAACAGATTCTAAATTTGTGAAATCAGCCACTGCACCCTCATCATCATAAGATGAATTAGTAAAAATACCATCAGTAGGATTTTGATAAATGTCCTCAAAGTGCATGGTATTCTGAATCATCTTTTCAGATTGGTTGGATCAGAGAGGGATTAGTCCACAAAGGACTGGCAGTACTAACTGGTGTGCTAACAGTATTAACTATGTTAGTACTGCTAGCTTTAGCAGCTCCTACTTGTATAAGCAAATCCTCAGTTTCTTGTGCAAACTCCTTCCTGAGAGCTTCAGCTGCATCATTAGCATCCTTTTCTTGCCTCTTAAGTCTTTCAAGTTCATCCAAAAAGACTTGATCTTCCTTATCTACTGGCTTCTCATCTGTCTTTAAATCAGGATGTTTGTGAGGTGCTACACCTGCATCCTCTGCTCTTGATCTCTTGATTGTTGAAGAATAAGAAGACCATATTGGCAGTACAAAGTAGTCTTGAGCAGATTCATCTTCTTTTTCAGAATCCCCTGCATCAATAATGTCTTCTGTACCTGCATTTTGATTAGCTTCTTGTGGACCTGCATGTTTGTTAGCTTGGTTCTCTGATCTTACAGGTTGATAATTCATAGAATCAGTTAAATAATCAAGATCAAATAGCCAAGTTGGTCCTTTCCCTGCAACATTTGGTTTATTCTCTAAAAAGGTGATATGCAGGTTTTCTTCAACTCTCTTGGTTTCTAAATTGTATACCCTAAAAGCCTTGCTTTGTAGAGAATACCCAACTAAAAACCCTTCATCTGATTTCCCATCAAACTTGCCCAGATGGTCAATGGTATTCAAGATGGTCACATGGCACCCAAAAGGTCTTATGTAGCTTATGATTGGTATTTTACCAGTTACAAGTTCATAAGGTGTCTTGTTATGAGGCTTGGTCACTAATACCCTATTAAGAACATAACAAGCAGTACTAACTGCTTCAGCCCAAAAAGTGTTAGGTAAAAATGAATCTGCTAGCATAGTCCTAGCAGCCTCAATAAGGGTCCTGTTCTTTCTTTCAGCAACTCTATTTTGTTGTGGAGTTCTGGCATACGTATTCCCTTTTGGATCCCTTTTGACCCACAAAATTCAATAAAATCCCTGTTCTTGAATTCTGTACCATTATCACATCTAATAGTTTTAACTTTTTGATTTAATTGGTTCTCTATTTGTCTTATAAAGTCCTTAAGGATTCCACTAGTTTCATCCTTAGTTCTTAAAAAGAACACCCAACTAAACCTGCTAAAATCATCAGTGATAACCAGGCAATAAGACTTATGGTTTAGACTCCTTACAGATGTAGGTCCAAACAAATCCATATGAAGAAGCTGTAAGGAGTGACTAATAGAGCTCACTGATTTGGCCTTACAGGAGGCCTTGTGTTGCTTTCCTTTCTGACAAGCAACACAAGTGTGGTCATTTTGAAAAATCTTTGAAGGTAAACCTCTTACAAGGTTTCCCTTTACAAGTTTGTTTAAGTTTTTAAAGTTAACATGACCCAACCTCCTATGCCATTTGTTAGATTCATCAATTGTGGCCTTTGCAATTAAACAAGCTAAACCTCCTGAAGGAACAATGTTCTCTAAATTGAAATGTTACATAGTGTTTGTCTGGGGAATTCTAATTAAGACTTGATTTGCAACAGGTAACGTAAATTCAAGAGACAAAAAAAACAATTCAGAGTCAGTAAAACGAGAACATGTTCTTTCTGTCACACATTTGTGACACGAGAAAAGAAGATGAAATGCTGAAGTTCTTTCACAAAGCACACATCCTCAAAATCTAACTTTCCTATTTTTATTTTACCTTTACCAGTTATGTAACCTTTACTCCCCAAGGGCCACCATTAAAGTCTTGATATTCAGTAAGGTAGGCCTTGTTTCCAGTCATGTGCCTGGAACATCCACTATCAACAATTCCTTTGTTCTGTAAAGCTCTATGTGGATAATCCTGCACATCAAATAAAAGAGATTAGATTCTCTTAGGGACCCAAGCCTGTTTGGGCTTGAGTCTGCCTAGTGGATCTTTGAAAGTGAAACAATTTCTAAGACTGGATCCACCATTGTATTTGGAGACATTGTGCCAGTTGTGTCTTTGTGGTCTCCAATTACAACCTGCTGAGGGCTTAACAGCAGTTTCCCTTTTTCCCCCAACAGCACTAACTGCATTTACCTTAGCAGTATTAACTTTTTGTTTTGAAAAATTTGTTCTAAGTGTTGTTGTCTTATTAAAAGGCCTTGAAAATGGTGAATGAGTTTTATGAAAAATAGTTGTTGGTCTAACTCTATTCACAATAGGCTTAACAGTATTAACTTTCATAGCAGCACTAGTTAGTACTGCCTGTCTGTTAAAACTATGCCTAGCAGTACTAACATTCTTAGTACCGCTAGCTCTAGCAGTATTAACTGGAATTTTGCCAGTTCTAGTTAGTACTGCTGTAGGAACAAATTGGTTTTGATTATTCACTCTTTGCACATTGTTCCAAATTGGCCTTATCTCCCTTTGACTAGAATTCCTGTTCAACCTATTGTTTAACTCAGCTTGTTTAGCCATCCTCTTCTCATGGAAATCACAATCTCTGATTAGATGATTAAGACTTCCACATACAAAACATGCTCTTGCAGTAAACCCATACCCCAACTCTTTCTTGTCAACTTTAGGATTTTTACTATGTGTGAAATGATTCTTAACAGTTTCCCTAGGAGTTTTTACTTGCTGGTTAGCAAAACTAGGTGTTTCCTGTTCTTTTGTTGGTATAGACACATACTCATCTTCACTATCTGATTCATACTCCTCAATGATAGGAGCATCAGACCAGACCTTAGGTTGACATGCTACATTAGATTCATTAACAACTGGTTCAGACACTAATTCAGGTGTCTTAGTACTAATGTTAGATTCACAGGTATCAAATTCACTGGTTTGGGTTTCAGATTCACTAGGTTGAGTCTGTTTTGGACCATATGTAAATTGTGAGTAATCTATTTCTATATCAGGTCTAGATGGCATGTAATTCCCTATCATGGGTAGGGGTATAACATTCATTCCTCCTGCTGTTACAAATCTATCATACAAAGGTGGATTTTCGAAATCACTTTCTGTTAGCCTCAATTCATTGAGTCGAACAAGGAAGCTCGGTCACTCTACGATGGAGCTTCGGTCTTTAATTAGTTAATGTTGTAATAAGATAATATCGGGAATCGGGCTCGATAGATAATCTAATATTGTATATGTTTTGGGTTTAATCCCAAGCAAAACCCGAGCCCGGGTCCTAGTTAAATATCCCTCGCGTCACATTAAATGTGTAGGGGTATATATATATATAGATATTTTCTTTTCAGAAAATATCTCATATATATATAGATATTTTCTTTTCACAAATATCTAATTCTCATAAATCTAATTTCTTTTCTATCTCTTTTCTCTCTCAACTCTCTCTCCTCTCTCTCATTTTCGTCTCTCTCTCTCTAGTTTCTTGATTCGTGTTTCGGGTTATGAAGTGAAGTTTTCATTATATAAAAATTCTTTTTCTCTCATCATCTCTTTCTCTCCTCTCTCTCTCTTTTTCGATCTCTCTTTCTTTCTAGTTTCTTAGTTCGTGGTTCGGGTTATGAAGTGAAGTAAATCGGGATCCTACAATTGGTATCAATCGCCTCGGGTGGATTTCGTGGTATTTTTTTTGTTGTGAGCATATTGGATTCGAAGGTTTGGTTGCTTCTTCATTCGGCATAATTGTTTTTGTTATGATTCGGATTGTTTAAAAAGAAAGGCAACGACGTCTTGTTGGTTTGTATTGGGTTCGCATCAGTTGACAAAAAAAAACGAGCGGAAATTTTCGTGAAGAACAATCGAACGAGTGGAAAACGTTTGGACCGAACGAGTGGAAAAACGTTTGGATCGAACGAGTGGAAAAACGTTTGGATCGAACGAGTGACAAAAACGTTTGGATCGAACGAGCGGAAAATTTTCGAGGATCGAACTAGCGGATCGAACTAGCGGATCGAACTAGCGGATCGAACTAGCGGATCGAACTAGCGGATCGAACTAGCGGATCGAACGAGCGGATCGAACGAGCGGATCGAACGAGCGGATCGAACGAGCGGATCGAACGAGCGGATCGAACGAGCGGATCGAACGAGCGGATCGAACGAGCGGATCGAACGAGCGGATCGAACGAGCGGATCGAACGAGTGGAACCGAACGAGCAAAATTTTTTTTGGACCGAACGAAAAAAAATTTTGTGTGAAGAAAAGGGTTTCAGTAAAACAGCCATAACTTTTGATCCGTAAGTCCGTTTTAGGCCCGTGACCTCTCAAATCGAAGAGAAAAACGAGACGGATCACGCTGTAACCACCCTTTAGCTAGTTAAGGATTTTTCGAAATTTTTTTTAGAAAACTTGTGTGACGAAAAGGGTTTCAGTAAAACAGCCATAACTTTTGATCCGTAAGTCCGTTTTAGGCCCGTGACCTCTCAAATCGAAGAGAAAAACGAGACGGATCACGCTGTAACCACCCTTTAGCTGGTTAAGGATTTTTCGAAGCCCAAAAACATCGTTTTCTATGATTTATTGACACTTTTCAGTTTTTTTGGAATTTTTCGCCGCTGATTCCGAATCAAATCATTCACGGTTATCTAGTGATCTTGTAAAATCCCGTTAATTCATTATCGGTTTTGATCATAGACGAGTAAAATCCCGTGAACGTGAATTACACAACCACAACTTCAATCACATCATATCCACTTAAGATCCAACAAATCTTTTACACTTCATAATTCACGATAAAATGGAAAAGAAAGATACCTTATCTTCGTGTTCAGATTCGGAAATACAACAAATGCAACTAATTCAAGACAAATCAAAAGAAAGTTGCATGGTATCTTTTCAACGACTTCATTCACACCTCAAGTGTCTTTCAAACAACGACTTAAAAGGAAGTCGAACCGAAGAGGGATTTAAACGCGCATTTGCATCACTGGGTCCATGATGTCGTTTTCAATGTCAGCAATCAACTTGTGATTCTGACAGCATATGTATTGACCCGGTTTCTGCCTTAAGTTGTGTGGAGGGCTTCTTTCTTTAGACCCTTTATCCATACATTTCTTTTTCATTCTTCAACGCCTTCAATGCTTACCAAGATGTCATTACTAACCCCTTGTTGTGATTGTTCCAGTGTTAACTCAATCTTAGTCGGCATTATTCCCATATACATTCATCTCCAATCATACCTAAAGACTGCTATTTCTAACTTTGGATTATCCTTGGGTAGATCTTTCGGTACTGGTCAGATCATTGGGTCGATGAGATCATATTTTAATTACATTTTCTCCCTTTATTTTAAATAATAAACACTTAGTTTTTGAAATAACTTGTGATTAAAATATGTCTTGAAAATTCTGTGGGAGAAGAATATTATCAGCATGAATGGTTTGGAACATTTTGATAATGTTTTGAATACATAAGAATTGTCGTTTGAAAACTCCCCCTCAAAAATAGGACCAATTGAAAAATTGTTGTCTTTTGAAAACATTGTGAGGGTTGGAGTGTTGAACACACAATTTTGAAAGATTATGAATGAAATTCGTGAAAAAAAATCGTGTTCAACTTTTTGAAAAACCAAATGTTAGAGGACTTCTCTTCTAACGGTAAGGGTAAGCGCACTAATACGTACATTATCCTTTTTTTTGAGCTTAAAACATTGAATGTCTTGTAAGAGCAGCTCAAGACCGAGAAAAATTAATTTTCTCGTTGTGAGGATGAGTTATAAACCTTCCTTTATTTGATGTCCGAGTTATGTTATAAGCCATTTAAAAAATTAGAAATGACATGTTTTGAAACTATTTGCAACTCTCGCTCGAACTTCATTTACACACCCGTGTCAATGTTAATCGACAATTCTAAGCACGATCGATTCCAAGAGACATGTCGAGAAGATTCTTTTTGGAAATTTTCTGATTTTCTGATTTTATATTTTCTTTTTAAAGATTTATATTTTTGTATTTATCTTTTCTCAAAAATATTTACATGGTGATGTTTGATGATGATGTCAAGCAGTCTCATTTGTCAGAACCTCCAAATCAGCTAGAGTCAAACATCTCATACCAATCCTTCTGACAAGATACTTAAACCGATCCTCAGGAAGGGCTTTCGTAAACATGTCAGCTAATTGGTATTCAGTTCTGACAAAATATAATTCAATTATACCATGTTCAATGATTCGCTGTTAGTATACACTTAAAATAACTCAAATGCAAATCTCAACCAAATGCCCTTAACCAAGGCAAAAGATCAAAATCTACTTTGATTTTGGAAATGCGTAGAGTCTGAGAAGTCTGTGAATACCATTTGCATTACAAAACTCTCCAAATTGCACTTCATTATCAAATTCCTTACCGTGGTCGGTTCTTATTGACACTATTATACATCCTAATTGGTTTTGAATTTTCTTACTAAATATTTCGAATTGATTGAAAGGCTTCGGTTTTATCCTTAAGGAATCTAGTCCAAGTATACCTAGAGTAGTCATCTACTATGACTAAGGTGTAAAGGTTTCCTTTGTAACTTCGTACGACGGATGGACTGAAAAGATCCATATGAAGGAGTTCTAGGCATCTAGTCGTTGAACTAATATTCTATACCTTTGGACTACGTGATCATGTTTTTCATAATTTTGGCAAGCACCACACAAGTGTTGATCAAACATAAGCATATGTAAGTTTCTAACTAAATACCTTAGATGCTAACATTGAAAGAGCGCATATTTGCGTGACCAAATCTCCTATGCCGACAACGTGGAAGTTTTCATCAATAGTTGCTAGACAAATGTTGATCTTTGGCTTATTTCCTAACTTCAAACACATATAACCTTTCTTCCTAATACCCTACCTATGACCTACCATCCTTAGTGATTTACACTATCATGTTCAAGAAAGTTACTCTTAGCACTTTTTATCACATATTTGTGTCCTACACTTAGACAAGTTTACAGAATCTTAAGTTATCTACATGTTTATACAATAACTATTTTGCGAATAGTCATTTGAAATCATACATTTGCCAATGATGTTACCGCGAAGATTGCTACCAAAAATAATATTACCTCCGTTGTATGACTTGTAGCTTGAGAAGAGCTTTCAGTTACCCATCATATGTTTAGAGCATCTGCTATCCTTTATCCACTCATCAGGTTCCAAGTCGACTCCAAGGCATATCTATTTATATAAGACAATAACTCAAACATTTGGTCTCCAATATCTCATGGGTCCAAAGTTGTTAGTGCTAAACATCCCTTGCATTTGATGCAATTGGTTGGGATGTGGAAATGGAAGACACATTTCCCATTTTCCATGTAACTTTATATACGTTAGAAATTGTTCCAAGTTACGGGAAAACCACGAGGTTGGTTTTGTCGACCAACTTTCCTTTCTGGTTGCGGTGTCTTAGGACGAGGATAATTATTATTGACTCTTCTAGGTGGTGGAGTTTTTGATCTAAAATTAGGCTTTCAAAATCTAACTCTGGGTTTTAACGATGGATTATAAAATCATTTAACTTCATTATTACTAGCAACGGGAACTTTGACGTTGTTTACCATTATATGTTTTGGTCTAGGACCCAAAATTGATTTTTGAAAAGTACCAGATTTTTCAAAAATTGGTGAACAGACCGGCGGTCCCATAATTACTTTGGGGGCCGTCTGGTCTTTAAGGGGGCCGCCCATGGTATTTGGGGGACCGCCACCAGAGGACGTTTTTTGTGGTTTTACAAATTTTATTCCTTAGTTCCACTAGATGATGCTTCAAATGAATTAAACGCTAAACCTAATTTTTTTTAGAGGGCTTTTGATTACTTAACATTTCATTTAGACAATGTGTACTCTTTTCAAGTTTAGTTAATCTATTGGCTTCCTCTTTGAGTTTTTCATTCTCAATTTTAAGCATATGACACTTTACACATTCAAAATTAACTCCCTTGTTTTTCTCGAGTGTAGACACTTTTTCTTTTAGAATACCAAGTTCTTTTTCTAAACTATTTCTAGTGGCTTTTAATCTTTTATTTTTAGTGATTATCTTTAAGCTCATTTTGCACAGTTTATCATACTCATTATCTAAAACTAAATCATCTATTGATGAGTTTTTATCACTAAAGTAAGAGGATTCAGAGCATACCTCATTTGATGCTTGAGCTACGAGACACGTCTTGTCTTTGACCTTCTCATCATCTTCTTCACCGCTATCACTCCAAGAACCTTCAGCGAATGATCTTTAGTTCTTGTCTTTCGGTGGTTTTGGACATTCTCCAATAAGATGATTTGGATCGCCGCATCTAAAACATTTTCTATCACCTTTACCGTTCTTTTAATCTTGGCTTCTTTAGAACGTCTTTTTGTCGTTCCGAGGTTGTCTTACGAATCTACCTCTTCTCTTAAAGAACTTCTTGAAGTCTCTAACCGCCATGGCGTATTCTTCATCTTCACTTCCAGAAGTCGAACACTCCTCATCACTAGATTCTTTCTTAGCCTTTAAAGCAAGAGATTTTATTTCTCCCTTAGCTTTGACTATTTCAGAATCTTTCTTGATGATCATCTCGTAAACTTTGAGATTCCCGATGAGTTCATCAAGGTGACATTTGGTGGAGGGATGTTAAGGTCTTCGACATTTCAATCTCGACCTTTGCCCTCCATTTAGGATGTAGAGCCTAAAAACTTTCCTAACATAGCTTCTTACTAGAGTAACCTTCATCAAGAGCTTTTAGACTAGTAATGATAGTATTAAATCTAGCAAAAGCACTATCTATAGATTCGTCTTCAGAAATGACGAATTGTTCATATTGTTGTACCAAAAGGTCGATCTTGTTATCTTTGACTTGGTTATTACCTTGATGGGTGATTAACAAAGTTTTCCAAATTTCTTTGCCGTATTACACATGAAAATCCTTTCATATTCTTTTCTTGGCAAAGCATTGTAAATAACCATTTTGGCTTCGTTATTTTTCGCAAGCCTCTTTTTAAGATCATCACTTTGTTTTTCAAAAGGGATAACCTCATCTAATTTGGTTTCCGGATTTTGTTGAATAGGTTGAAAATCACCGTTAGTAATAACATGCAAAATATCAAGATCTTTTGATTTAACATATGTCTCGAATCTATTTTTCCAATAAACAAAACTATCACTTTCAAAAGTGGTGGTCCTTTGCATGGAAATTGCCTTCTAGATATTTGTCGGAATCCATCTGAATCGATCCAACTTTAAAAATACAATAATTTAAAAATCTTGAGTGACCACGCTTACTGATACCAATTGTGGAAACTAGAAGGGGGTTGAATTAGTTTACAGGTTCATTTTAATGTTTAAAAGTTCGCTTTCAAAATACTTAGATTTCGAGTAGTATGTTCAACCAATCATAATAAGATTATAAAATGTAAATATTCTAACAATCTAAATAACAATGACAACAAATATAAAGAATAAGGAAAGAACATCAAACCAAGACGCCCAGATTTATAGTGCATGGCTACGAAGCTCCTCTTCACCCTACTCCACCCTCGAATATCCTAATCGAAGATTTACTATGTCAACAAACTCCTTTGGGCGACGATAAACCGTTTACCACATTGCCCTTTTATTTATTTTCCACACTAAGATAAATGTCGAGTCCAAATCTTAGCTAGAACCATCACCTTTCACAAGCCCTACACAATCACAAGATCTACACTATCGATTTACGCACAATCGAATTACATAATTTACACAAGATAATTACAATAGAGATTTGAAACTTAGAAAAAGAGAGAGAGATCACTAATAACAATTACTTTCTTGGCAATACGAATGTTCTTCTCTGCACTAATAGAGAAGGGGGGGGGGGGGGGGTGATGGAGGATAGATGAGAAGAAGAGATTTATTCACTTGAAACAAATCAAACAATGTTAGTGATCAAGAGAATTAGTAAGAGACAAGAAGGTTTTTAGAGAGAGAAGAAGACTGGAAAAATTCGTGCAAAGAGGTATATTTTCTGCCAGAAATAATGCAGTATTTATAGACATGATTTCCAACGGCTAGCTGGCGGCGGTCCCGGCGGTCCCAGATATATCTGGGGGCCGCCAGGCCTATAAGGGGGCCGCCACTAGAGTACACTCCTGTTTTAGTCATTTTTGTGAGGGAAAGGTACGTCTCTGGTATAAATTTCCATTTTGGAGGTGATTCGTCATGATAGTACACACTTATATATGCAACCCTAATACAGATTCAACTCGAATGCCCTTGACCAAGGCAAAAGTCAAATTCCCACAAAAGATAAAAATACACAAGATAGAATCAATTATAAAAAGATTCCGGAAGAGATATTCCCGGGTCGTATGTCCCAACGAGGCTGCAATTGAAAGTAATCCTGGTTTGATGAGAAATTGAATGATGGAGAATATATGATGGAAACACTGATATAATTACAACTAAAATTAATTAAATAAAACCTAATTTAATCTACGGGAAACAGGTATAGGAAATGGGGATCTTAAAAACTACGGGAAACAAAATTAGTTATAGGGAAATCCTAGAATTAAATTTATACTAAAATACGGGGAACAGAATAAGGTATCGGGAAACCTAAATACTAAAAATTAAGAAAATAAATGCTAAATTAAATTAAAAATCAAAATTAAATTCTAATTAACTTAATTTGAAAAATAAAAAAAACTAGAATAAAAACGGAGGTCGTTTGAATGCTAAACGAAAAGAAACGGTAAAACGCACCCGGTAAAACGGGTCTAAGACTGAAATTTAAGAAAAATAAGGCCTATACTAAATTTTATATTTTTCCTAGACACTAAATGACAAAAGAAAATTTTACAAAAAAGAAAAATATTTTTTTATTAATTTTCTGATTTTTTATGAATTTTTAAAGATTAAATACTAATTAAAACTAAGTAAATAGAAAAAGACAAAAAATAAAAGTTATAAAAATTCTGAAAAAATAAAATTAAATAAAGAAAAAGTTAACAATTCTAAAAATATAAAAATGCCCAAATTTTACTGTTTATATAAAAAGTAATTAAACTAATTAAATCTAAACCTAATTTAAATTAATTAAATTAAATAAACTAACTAAAGTTAACCTAAGGGACTAACAGTGAAAAGGACACAAGGACAAACGGGGTAACAGGCTAACTAACCACAGGGACTAACAAAGGTAACTACAAAAGAGAAAATTACACAATTGGTCCCTGAGGTGGACCCCGATTACAAATTAAGTCCTAACAGCTTATTATGCAAAAGTCAAAGAAGCAAAGTTGTAAAGGGGACTTAGGAGAACATTTTTCATAAAAGGTGTATAAGCTGAAATGAACTAAATAAGCTAGAAACTTAGCTTTTTGGACTGACAGAAACTAATAAGCTTATGAGCTTATTTTACTTGGCTTTTTGGGATTTAAGCTAACTAGATAAGCTATAACTTATAGGGAACAGATAAATAGGCTAGGGGAGTCCTAAAATTAAACTATGGAAATCTAGATTAAGCCCTAAATAAGCTGGAAAGAGAATAAGCTATATTAACAGTTTTAATAAGAAAACAGAAAAAGTGCTACTTTAAGGCCTAAATAAGCTAACCTAGAAAGGGAGATAAGCTATAAGGTTTTGTGGACTTAAAGGGCTACCTATAAGCTACAATAAAAGCTAAAAGAAACTAGGGGCTTAATACAAAATAAGCTAGATAAAGAGGGCTGAAAATGGTGCTCAGCACCAGGGGAAGCTAATACAGTGAGCTTAAGGGCTTTTTGAGCTTATGCAATAAGCTCTCAAAGGCTATATCATTCTTAAGACTTAGGCGTTACTTCTTCCTAAGACCTAGACACGTAGAATTCTGTCACAATTAAACGCATCCTCATAAAGCATCCTATTTGCTGATTATAATCTATCATAGGGGTTAAAGCAATGGTGATCTTGTTAAACAATAGCTCATAGAGACTTTACCCACTTAATGCTTAATGGCAATTTATATACTAATAGTCCACTGGCCAAGTCTTTACCAATTGATTAAGACGTACACCTTAATCCCAAGGGTCACCTGCCGTCCACTAGCTCACCAATCAACAAGCAAAGATAGGTCATTATTTGTGATCCTATTGGTCTAGACACATAAATCACTATATGGAGAGCCATCCCGGCATCTAGCTAACGTGGTCGGTATTACTAGATCCAGTTGAATAATAGGTTGCATACAAAAGCACGTAAACAAGTATAAATTGATAAACATAAACAAGCAATCAACGATAAATTAAGCATTCGAGATAAATAAACCAAACATTTAAATCTTCATAATAATGGCTAATACCCAAGGGTATTAGCCCTCAAACTTCATAATAAATACAAGAGTAATAATTCAACCAAGGTAAACTAATCGAGTTAAACGAATGATACCAAAAATCGAACGATTAATAAAGTATATGAGATTACAAAGTGTTTCCTATGGAATTAGTAGCTTTTCTTGACCTTTTCTGCTCTTCTTGTCTTCTGAAAATCGACTTTTGTGGTTAAGGTATCGAAAATATGATCAAGCACACTGAAAACCCGTTTTTAGGTTTTCTATTTATAAGGTCTGGAATTTGGTCGATACGGCGTATCGAGATAGATGGATACGGCGTATCAGGGGTTTCTTGGAGTAGGGACCACGTCCGATATCTTCCATAATATTTTATTACTTTATATTAAATACGGCGTATAGATGTCTCCTGGATACGGCGTATTGGACTTTATATCTTCGTAGTTTCTTGTGAAGTACATGCACAGATACGTCGTATCTTTCTTGATGGATACGTCGTATCTTTCTTGATGGATACGGCGTATAGGATGTCAAAATAGTAATCTTTAAATGTCTTCGTTTAAGCTCCAGAATGCGTGCCTTTTTGCTAATCTTCACCAAGTACTCCATAATTACTGCAAATCTCAAATACAAACGATTAAGTAATAATTCTTGCAATAATAATACAAAATGGGTTATTTAAATGGGATAAATAATGCTATAAAAGTGACGTTATTTGATGTCATCAAATGTCCCCCCACTTGAATCCTACTTGTCCTCAAGTAGCCTTTAGAAGTTTATGAAAATGTAACCCTAAGGATTTTTTTTTCCGTTAGTCATTTATTTGATCAATTACAAGTACACAACAAACACCTCACGAAATAGGAAGATGAAAACACTTACCTCACTCAACTAATCTATTTTGTAACATGTAACTAATCGCTCAATTTGCTCGTCAGTGACGGTATTCTATCATAAGCTTTGTAAATAGGATATACATCTCCACCACTAGAGCTAAGGAGTAACAAGTTTAAAAAGGTAAATTCAGGTTTTATTTAAAGGCCTAGGGTTGGCCCATTCTAACAATCTTTCAACCAAAAGTACCACCAACCAACAAGGCGCTGATCACACATACATGCCGATACTGGAACTAGAATAGACATACAGTGATTCGTCCACATCCTCTTTCGATTTTATCCATGTTTAGGATAGAAGAAGAATATAAGAGGTATGATCTTCTAACTTTCACCAAAAGTAATAAACCAACATAGCAGCTGAATCACACATACATGGCCGTAACGACGGAATAGACATGTATGACTTGATCACATCCTCATTCGAGTAAAACCTAAGGTTAATCATTAGGAAATGGAAATAAATTGTTGTTAAATAAATATTTACGAAACAAATAGATTAAGTCCAAACTGATAAGATACAAGTTGCTAGATACTTTTTCCTGACCGTTACCATGATAAAGACACAACTATATACACAAACGTCTTGATCATAGATCAAAACGACAACCTAAGTTGGCGTTCTTGTAACGGTCAACTCCCAATCATCCCATACTATACATACTTTTACAAAGACAAGTGGTGATATCTACCACTTTATACAAAACTTTACATCGTTGATATATAACCACGTATCAACGAATAATCGATCCTTCAAATAATTCCATCACTGACGCAATGTTAGTCTATATTCAAAGGCAGATAAATAATGATCTTCAGTTTGCAGCTAGAGTAAGGCATCTCTGGGAGGTCTTGTATAGTAGGGTCAACGAACACAAACTGTTGATAGCCGAGCTTAATGTGTTTGGTGGTCTGTTAGCATTGCAATGTGCCAAGTTTTTTAAGCAGTTGTCCCAAACCGAAATGCTTAAAATGTTGGAGATAAGGAAGTCGATTGCGGAGGTGCACATGCAAGTGCATAAAAAGATTGACTTTATTATAGTTATGAGGTTCTATTGATTAGATTATGGATATTTGGGTAATATTTTTGTTTGTTTTGTATGCAAATACGAATGATCCCGGTTAGGTTGTATCTTTTGTGGTATTACGTTCATGGGGACGATGAAGTTGGGACTTGGGTAGCAATTTTCGTGGTTTTATTTAGACAGGGATCATGGTATTTGGGGTGTTTTTGTTGTACATACATTAAGCCGTTATTATATGTTACTGTTTAACTATCTTGTTTTTGTTTTGATTTGACCATGTTCTTATTGACCCTTGTTTGGCTGTGTGAATAAAGTCTACCATTTAGGAGTCAAGCTAAGATGCACACTGACCTGTCATACGACTATTACATAAAATACCGTACTTGACCGTTGCACGTTAAAATATTTGAATAAGTTGACCTTTGTTAGGTTTTAGGGACCAAACGTGTTGTTGACATTATCAAATTTGTTGAAAACTTGAGTAAATTATAAACTTTGTATATGTTTACCGTTGTTCACTTCAAAGGACGAAACTTGTATTATGCAAAATATTTTCCCTCCTTTTTTAGCAATTTTCCCTCATTTTCCCTCCTACCCATTCTAAATATTCTGGCAACATGCTTAAAATTAACTAGATATTAGGGATGATGTATGAAGAGCACAGAACACAGGCTCGAGAAACCTATGCACCACAACATAAGGTGCTTACTAACGGTGACCTTTTAATTCAAATCTTAATTTGATTACCTATTCTCTGTATTCATATGTTTGGAACCGTGTCTAAACAATGGCTTAGAATTATTACATCCCCTTTTTTCATCACAAACCATAGACAAATCACTAAAGTTGATCCTCTTGTTGGTCTGTTTGTTAATCATAACAAATCTTTGTTTGTAAGTGATTTTGTGTTGTTAGATCCAAGACTTCAGTCAAAAAAATCCGCTATCGATAGCTCCTTCACTCTTGGCTCCCCTGAGGAAGCTGATTATGTTAAGATATTGCAGTCTTGCAATGGTTTGCTTCTGTGTTGTGGCTCTGGGAGTCCTGTTTTTTATTACGTATATAATCCATCCACTAATCTGTATAAAAAGCTTCCGTATCCAGATTGCTCGCTTGATAATTCACCTTATTATAGCAGTGCTGGATTGAGAATCACCTTTGATCCTACAAAATCACCATACTACAAATTAGTGGATGTTGGACGCACATTTTGTGACATTGATATACAAATTTATTCTTCAGAGACAGGAAAATGGAGCCTCTGCAAGGACCATTTTACTACTTTAGTTTTGATCATTTTGATAGTGCAATATATTGGAATGATGGGGTACATTGGCTAGAAACCCAGAATAGGCAGCTTATGCATTACAACTTAAATATTGAAGACCCTGACCATCCAATTATAACAACCATACCAATCCCTCAACGGGGAACGACTTTCCTCAAGTCTTATGGCTATATGGATCCAATGCAAATACTCATACAAATGTCTCGCTTGTTGCATCTGGAAGGAAAATTGTTTGAGTAGCGTGGGTCTTTGTTTCTTGTTGGTTTAGATGATTTTGGCTCTACCGAGTTTACTATCTACCAGATTATGATAGGGTGTTCCGTGTGGACGATTAGGTACCGTGTTCATACAGATGACTTTATGACTCCTCTACCTGAAGGTTGGTCGATTCGGCCCAATGTTGGGATTATTGTTTTGGGAGAAAAGGAACAAGATTCATTTTTGGTGATCAAATTGTTTGAAAAAGTTGTACAATACAACCTAATATCAAAGACTCTCTATGAGATATATGATTGTGGATCTAATCAACTTGATGATAACCATGATGATAATGATGATGATGATGACGATGACGATGAGCTCCTTCAGCAATTTCAGCCTGAACATAACGTTTATGAGTTCATACCGTCTTTTGCAAGTGTGTGATTAGCTTGTCTTTGTGTAATGTTTGTTTGAAATTGCTATAAGATTGAATAGGTTAGGTCTTTTGGGTCTGTCTAAAGGCTGATTCAGTTGAGATAACATTCTATGCTTTTGTTTGTTCAAGTAATATATTTATAACTTAGACTTTAACTAGTCAACATGGGTGTACACAAGTCAACATGGATTAGGATTTGAACACAAATCCTAATGCTGCATTTTTACTTTAAAAAATCATTCTAGTAGAACCACCATACGCAAAATGCACAAACAATTAAGTTATAGAAACCACAATTAAGTTATAGAAACCACAATAAAGTTAAGAATATCTAAAAAAGGAAAGCTAAATGTACCCAAAACTAAAAAAAACAATGTCAAAGATACATGTTTTTTCATTAAACCAAAAGATGAACATACAACACCTTCACAAACAACATGCACAAACTGTTCAAACACAAACTGAAGTTCCTACAACATCTTCCTTTTACCTTTCCTCCTTACATTTGAACTTCCTCCAACATCTTCTTTGGATCTTATAATTCAAAATTTCTTATTCAGAATTTGTTGCCAAGTTGTAACAACTGCAAGGCTCAAAACGCAATTCGTAACTAGGGGTGGCCTTTTTTTGGAACTACAAGAGTTGTACAGGTTGACTCTGTTCTAGGTGTTGTGGGTGCAAGATGTTTTGACCTTGATTTGGGTGTTTTAGGTTTTGTGATTAATGTATTTCTAAAGCTTAACCCTCGTCAACCTTTATAAATAGTCCTCTGCTCATCTGAATAGTAGCTTTTTTTGCCTTTCCCTAGGGTACATCTAGACCCTAGTTTACCTTTAGATGTTTTTTTGTTCCCTAGTAAAATCAGAGCTACAAGTATCCTCAGAGCTTGACTTGAAGGTATCATCGGAGCTTTCATCAGAAGTAACTCAAAAGGATTATGATCAGAGCTTTCATCAGAAGTAACTTGAAAAGTTTTATGATCAGAGCTTTCATCAGAGGTAGCTTGAAAAGGGTTATAATCAGACCATTCATCAAAGGTAGTTTTACTCGAGAAATAATCATAGCTTGTGTCTGATTCAATAATTATGACCTTTGTAAATAAGAAATGATTGTTAAAGTTAGTTTCAAAATCCACATTTCTTCATTTAAGTTTAGTTCCTAAGGTACATTCACTTTAAAGGGGTGTTTGGCTAAAATTAGCAGGTTTCCTAAACATAGTTTCTGATGTGTCGTCGTGTAGGTTGTTATTTTAGTTATTCAAGTTTTACATTTATATTTTGCCGACTTTACCTAAACAGCACTTTAACGGGCTGTGTACCCGATCGGATGTAGTTTCATTGGTAAGTAGGGTGTCGATCACTAAGAGCGAGAATATAATCTTTTATTCTATCAATATTTTGGTTAACTAATCTAGGTTAATTTAAACTATGTTAATTCTATTCTATGTTAAACCTGTGTTAAACCTAATTCTATGGATAAAGGGGGTTTTCAACCTGAGAGACCGGCACAGGTTTTGTGGTAACTTAGATCAATTTAAAACACAATAACACACACAAGGAGACAAACAAAAGATAGAAGAGCGGTCTAGCCAAATATTAAAAAAACTGTATTAGCCATGATTAATCCAATTAAAACGTTGGTTTGTTTTTTATAGTGCAATGAGTGCTTATCTCGAGGCGGCATATCATTTCAAAATTTAGGCGGTACTTCTTCCAAAAACCTAGACACGTAGAATTCTGTCACAATTAAACGCATCCGCATAAAGCATCCTATTTTCTGATTATAATCTATCTTAGGAGATTAGTTATGGTGTTCTTACTAAACCCTAGCTCATGGAGACTTTACCCACTTACTGCTTAACGGTGATTTATATTCTAGTAGTTCACTGTCCAAGTCGTCACTAATGGAATCAGAACATACTCATTGATCCCAAGGCCACCTGCTGGTCCAACTAAGCTCACATAAACCAATGGTAAAGATAGGGCATTATTTGTGAACCTATTGTTTTAGATATATAAATCACTAAATGGAGAGCCATAGGGACATCTAGCTTACTTGGTCCGTATCACTAGATCCAGTTGAATGATAGGTCGCATACAAAAGCACGTAAATAAGTATGAATTGATAAACATAAACAAGAAATCAACAGTAAATTTAGCAATCGATATAAACAAACCAGACATTTAGATCTTCATAAACATGGCTAATACCCAAGGGTATTAACCCTTAATCATTGTAAGCAATACATAAGTAATGATTCAACCAAGGAAAACTAACCGAGTTAAACGAATGATACCAAAAATCAAATGATTACTAAAGTATAGGATATTACAAGGTGTTTCCTATGGAATTAGTAGCTTTGCTTGACCTCTTCTGCTCTATGTGTCTTTTGAAAATCAAATTTTGTGGTTAAGGTATCAAAAAATGATCAAGCACACCTAAAACTCGTTTTTTGGTTTTCTATATATAGTGTCTGGAATTTGGTCGATATGGCGTATTGGTTGATATCAATACGGCATATCGGGAGTTTTCTTGGAGTAGGGACTACGTTCAATATCTTCCAGAATCTTCGTATATAATGAGTCTTGGATACGACATATGGAGACTCTAGATACGGCGCATAGGTCTTCGTGATTTCTTGTGAAGTGCAGGCACAGATACGCCGTATCTTCCTTGATGGATACGGCGTATTGCATGTCAGAGTCAGTATTCTTCATATTTCTTCGTTTAGGCTCCAGAATGCATGCCTTTTAGCTAATATTCACAAAGTACTCCATAATTACTAAAAATCTCAAATATAAACGATTAAGTAACAATTCTTGCAATAATTATATAAAATGGGTTAGAAATTACGGGATAAATGATGCTATAAAAGTGACGTTATTTTTTGTCATCAAATATTCCTCCACTTGAATCCTACTTGTCCTCAAGTAGCCTTTAGAAATTTATGAAAATGTATCTCTAAGGATTTTTCCATTAAGCATCTATTTGATTAATTACTAGTACACAACCAAACACCTCACGAAATAGAAAGATGAAAACACTCAAATCACTCACTAATCTATGTGGTAACATATAACTAATTAGCTTAATTGCTCGGCCGTGACGAGTATTCTATCATAAGTTTGGCAAGGATACACATCTCCACCACTAAAGCTAAGGAGTAACAAGTTTATAAAGGTAAATTGGGTTTAAAGGTTTAAAGGGTTTGATCATTCTTTTTAGCCTATATCCGATACAGATATTCCAGAAAAGGTGACAAAGACCATACATACACATCCGTAACGACGGAATAGACACATATGATTGCATTCAAACCTTAACTCGAATAAGCTAAAGGATAGGACCGGTAATCTTTCACCAAAAGTACCACACCAACAAGGGAGACACACCACATATACACACCCATAACGATGGGATAGACATACATGATTGCATTCGATTCCCTCATTCGAGTTTAACCAAGGGTTAGGATAAAGAATGATACAGGGCATGGATCTTCTAACTTTCACCAAAAGTAATAAACCAACAAGGCGGAAAAAATTACACATACATGGCCGTAACGACGGAATAGACATGCATGATTGCTCACATCCTCATTCGAGTAAAACCTAAGGTTAGTAATTAGGAAAGGGAAACAAATGGTTGTTAAATAAAAAAGAACAAACAAATAGACTAATTCCTAACAAATAAGGTACAAGTTACTAGCTATTTTCCTGACCGTTCCACGATAAAGACACATAAATATATACACAAACGTTTTGATCATAGATCAATGAAAACAACCCTAATTTGGCATTTCCATAACGGTCAACTTCCCAATCATCCATACTATACATACTTTTACAAAATCAAGTGGCGATATCTACCACTTTATACAAAAAAAACTATACATCGGTTGATTTAAAATGACATATCAACGAATAATCGATCCTTTAAATAATACCATCGGTTTAAGCTTTTAACGAACCGACTATATTCATGATTTCGATCTCTGTTTTGCAGCAATTTTCTGATCTTTTGATTTTTTATACTACAAATCTCGGTGTAGTTTCACCATCTTCACGATCATAATAGCTCCGGATAATTTCTTCCATAATTATTCATTCTTCGTACTCGGATATACCAATAATAGTGAATGTAGTAAAAATACACAAGTTTGACTACTTTTTACATTCTCATTGCAATGTGAAATTTCCCAACCATACCAGAGATAGAGAAACGACACAAGACCCAGGAAATACATACTTACACTTTAAGCAACTACAATGATAAATGGACCTTAATCTAATAGGGTAGGCTAGGTGTAAAGGTGTAACGAAACAATATTTGATGTGGAAGAAAAGAAAGGAATGGCTTAGCAGGTTTTTCTAGGGGAATCATACTCTAAAAATGAGAGTAAGAAAAAGGGTTATATGGGGTTAACTAACCGATATGGCTAATTAATATCACAAACATATAAGGCTTTTTGGGTGTAATCCTAGAAATTTACCAATTTAAACAAGTCACTCTAATTAAATCCATAATACTCATTATTGTGGTCTCGAATAGATATACCAAGCCAAGTTCTAAAGTCTAACAAACATCACCGGCACACTCACATTTTTGTAGAATTTAGGTAAATATTTGGAAACGGATAAGGCTGAATCCTCACAATATCTAATAAGGGTTATGTGTGCATGTTATGAAACTAGTAATTTCACAAAAGTATGCTTGAATTTTTTTTAAATTTAAGCATAATTTAAGCATTTTATTGTGAAAAATAGGACAAGTAGCATTCTAATTCCCATCCCCCACTTAAATTATAAAACGTCCTTGTTGTATAGTAATAACATTAAAACGGGAAATAAAAGAATTAGAACGAGAAACTCCCCTGATATTTGCTCGGAATGATTCTTAAAGTTAATTGTATGAGCAAGAATTCCAGATTGTAGATACTTTACTAACGTTGTCGATTTCTTTCCAGTGAGGCCTGTGCAAAATATAGGAAAACCATGCAATCCTATCTTGGGTATATACGGTTAATAAATAAAAAATAAAAACACATACTGTACAAGCAGTCAATACGCCGTATCCTAAAACCTGGATATGCCGTATGAGACCTATAAAAAGTTCAAATACGAGTCAGATTTGCCAGATACGCTGTATCAAGTGCATGAATACGTCGTATCCCAAATCTGACAATAGAGTTTTAAAAATGCAGAAAAATAAAGGAATGATAACGTCCAGACAATCAATACGCCATATGGTATGGAGAAAATATGCCGTATTGATGTCTGGGAAGACAGACTCGATAAAAAAAATAGTCCAGGTTGTCTCCCGGGAAGCACTTTTCTTTTCAGCTAAGTCTTTAAGTTAGACTTTTTTCTTCAGCTCATTCCTCCGCCCTTGTCACGAGCCATCCTTCGTCCATGATAAGAAAGATTTCTTGATAGGCATGACATGCATCATCTTCGGTTCTTGTCAAATCATCGTACTCGTTTTCCTTTATAGCAACATACTTTTCTTCTGATCCAAAAGAGTACTTGATCATCTCGAACCTTCTAATTATGCAAACCGGCGGTCCATGGTAGGGGTTTCTAAGCGATTCGCACCTTCCCTTTTCATATTGTTCTTCTTCATTATCTTCATAAGGTGCGTATTCCCGAACCAAGTTACTCTCACAGTGAGCATCATCACCATCCCTTTCTGTATGATTGTTAAATGAACTAGAAACATCAAGGCAAAGGATATAGTTGGTGTTAATATTGGTGTTTGCATAAGTCTTTAGTATATTATTGTTCCAATGACCAAAACAGGAACAGTTGTAATCATACTTCTTCCGCCAATATTCATCAAATTTTAACAATAACTTATAATCGAGTTCATGAAAGTTCCTAAAGTGTTTATTCAACCATGCACAAAAATTTATAATTCCTTGAGTTGTATCTCCCCATGACCTCTCACTTATGGCTTTTTTGCTTCAAAGCTTCCTCTTTTAAATTACTATCAAATAAATCATCAAACCACTCATTATCTTGAAAGTAGGTCATGTAACCAACTCGAACCATTCTTGGTAATTCTCCTCCATTACAAAATCCATCACCATTCCAATTACATGTGGGCCATTTAGTTGCTCGATTCTTAAAACAAAACGGTTCACAAATGTGATCAATAATTTCATATGGTAATCCACTTTTCGACCATGGTTTTTCGAGAACCCATGGTATTCCTTTGTTACATTCATACATCCACATGGTTTTGTATTCTTGATAAGTTTTGAAACCTGTAATATCATCAGTAAATAAATCCGTATCGACTTTGAAAAGATAGTTGAACTCATTGAATACTTTGCAAAGGGGTGACTCATAGTTGATAATATCTGTTTCAATCTTAAAGATTTCTGTAATTTCATTCTCATCACTCGAGTATTCTTCCTCAAGATCGGAAACTTCTTATTCCGTTAGCTCAGCTTCATCACTCCCCATTTTTGAGTAATCCCATAAAGCTTCTTTAATAAATGTATCCATCCTCTTATAGTTCACGAACTTAGAGGCCAAACAATTTTTGAATTCTAGATTCGTGGGATCCCACTTTGACATGGGTGTCGCAATTCTACCAGTGCGACAAGGCGGGTAGTATTCTCCCAAAAATTTATCAGTTAAATCCACCCAACTAGTAATCGACCCTTTAAATTTATTCATCCATTCGCTGGCGCTACCAACGAGTGAGAATGGGAAAACAACAAGCCAGAGTCGCTCATAACTTACATTGAGTAAGTCAATAGGATCAACAATTTTAAGGAAGTTTTTTATATATTCAACTGCATCCTCTCTATTAGTTCCACTGAAGGCAATTTTATGCAAATCATCAAAGAATCCTCCTTTTAATTCATAAGCAGTTTTTCCATTAACGTTAATTCTAGTGATCCTTGGATTATAACTTGTTCCGCTTTCAACCATGAATTCTTCAATGGTATGTTCTGCCATACTTCTTTAATTAATTCTATTTGATCAGTATAATCTGTAACAAAGTCAAAAATATCAGCAGGATTTGCTTTGGAAGAAAGTAAATATAGAAATTTAAACGCAAAAACCAATTATGAAGAATCTGTCTCCTGCTGCTGTATCAGGTGATCAATACGCCATATTCGATGAATTTGAATACGGCGTATCATTTTTTTGAATAGAATACGATGTATTGGTAAAGAAAGTTAGATACGCCGTATTCAATGAATCCGAATACGCCGTATCAGGTTATCGACCAGAACAATGTACAGAAAACAATAAAACAAACAAAACAAATAAAACAAGCACACAAGCAAAAAATTAAAAATAAATATACAAAATTTTACAGAATGTTACACTAATCCTAGGGGTTAAGTTAATCTAAGGTTAAAAACCAAAATATTAAATAAAAATAAAGATTAAAATTTCACACCCCGGCAACGGCGCCAAAAACTTGATGTGTCATCGTGTAGGTTGTTATTTTAGTTATTCAAGTTTTACATTTATATTTTTCTGACTTTACCTAAAACAACAATTTAACGGGCAGTGTACCCGATCGGATGTAGTTTCGTTGGTAAGTATGGTGTGGATCACTAAGGGCGAGAATATAATCTTTTATTCTATCAACATTTTGGTTAACTAATCTAGGTTAATTTAACCTATGTTAATTCTATTCTATGTTAAACCTATGCTAAACCTAATTCTACGAATAAAGGGGGTTTTAAGCCTAAGAGACTGGCACAGGTTTTGTGGTAACTTAGATCAATTTAAAACATAATAACACACATAAGCAGACAAACAAAAGATAGAAGAGCGGTCTAGCCAAATATAAGAAAATTGTATTAGCCATGATTAATCAAATTAAAACGTTGGTTTATCTATTTAGTGAAACGAGTGCTTATCTCGAGGCGACATATCATTCCAAGATTTAGGCAGTACTTCTTCCGAAAACTTAGACACATAGAATTCTGTCATAATTAAACGCATCCACATAAAGCATCCTATTTGCTGATTATAATCTATCTTAGGATATTAGTAATGGTGTTCTTACTAAACCCTAGCTCATGGAGACTTTACCGACTTACTGCTTAACAGTGATTTATATTTTAGTAGTTCATTGTCCAAGTCTTCACCAATGGAATCAGAACATACTCATTGATCCCAAGGCCACCTGCTGGTCCAATTAAGCTCACATAAACCAATGGTAAAGATAGGGCATTATTTGTGAACCTATTGTTTTAGATATATAAATCACTAAATGGAGAGCCATAGCGACATCTAGCTTACTTGGTCCGTATCACTAGATCCAGTTGAATGATACGTCGCATATAAAAGCACGTAAATAAGTATGAATTGATAAACATAAACAAGAAATCAACGATAAATTTAGCAATCGATATAAACAAACCAGACATTTAGATCTTCATAAACATAGCTAATACCCAAGGGTATTAGCCCTTAATCATTGTAAGCAATACATAAGTAATGATTCAACCAAGGTAAACTAACCGAGTTAAATGAATGATACCAAAAATCAAATGATTACTAGAGTATAGGATATTACAAGGTGTTTCCTATGGAATTAGTAGCTTTGCTTGACCTCTTCTACTCTTTGTGTCTTTTGAAAATCAAATTTTATGGTTAAGGTATTAAAAATATGATCAAGCACACCTAAAACTCGTTTTTTGGTTTTCTATATATAGTGTTTGGAATTTTGTCGATATGGCGTATTGGTTGATATCAATACGGCATATCGGGATTTTTCTTGGAGTAGGGACCACGTTCAATATCTTCTAGAATCTTCGTATATAATAAGTCTTGGATACGGTATATGGAGACTCAAGATACGGCGCATATGTCTTCTTGATTTCTTGTGAAGTGCAGGCACAGATACGTCGTATCTTCCTTGATGGATACGGCGTATTGGATGTCAGAGTCAGTATTCTTCATATTTCTTCGTTTTGGCTCTAGAATGCGTGCCTTTTAGCTAATCTTCACAAAGTACTCCATAATTACTGCAGATCTTAAATATAAACGATTAAGTAACAATTCTTGCAATAATTATATAAAATGGGTTAGAAATCACGGGATAAATGATGCTATAAAAGTGACGTTATTTGATGTCATCAAATATTCCCCCACTTGAATCCTACTTGTCCTCAAGTAGCCTTTAGAAATTTATGAAAATGTATCCCTAAGGATTTTTCCGTTAAGCATCTATTTGATTAATTACTAGTACACAACCAAACACCTCACGAAATAGAAAGATAAAAACACTCAAATCACTCACTAATCTATGTGGTAACATATAACTAATTTGCTCAATTGCTCGGCAGTGACGAGTATTCTATCATAAGCTTGGCAAGGATACACATCTCCACCACTAAAGCTAAGGAGTAACAAGTTTATAAAGGTAAATTAGGTTTAAAGGTTTAAAGGGTTTGATCATTCTTTTTAGTCTATATCTGATACCAATATTCCAGAAAAGGTGACAAAGATCATACATACACATCTGTAACGACAGAATAGACACATATGATTGCATTCAAACCTTAACTCGAATAAGCTAAAGGATAGGACCGGTAATCTTTCACCAAAAGTACCACACCAACAAGGGAGACAAACCACATATACACACCCATAACGATGAGATAGACATACATGATTGCATTCGATTCCCTCATTCGAGTTTAACTAAGGGTTAGGATAGAAGAATTGAAACAGGGCAAGGTATCATCTAACATTCACCAAAAGTAATAAACCCCACAATGGCGACAAAATTTACACATACATTGCCGTAACGACGGAATATACATGCAGATAGCTCGACATCCCCATTCTATGTAAAAGCTAATGGTTATATTAAAAAGTAAGGTAAACAAATGGTTGTTAAATAAAAAAGAACAAACAAATAGACTAATTCCTAACAAATAAGGTACAAGTTACTAGCTATTTTCCCGACCGTTCCACGATAAAGACACATAAATATATACACAAACGTTTTGATCATAGATCAATGAAAACAACCCTAATTTGGCGTTTCCGTAATGGTCAACTTCCCAATCATCCATACTATACATACTTTTACAAAATCAAGTGGCTAAATCTTACCACGTATAGTACAAAACTATACATCGGTTGATTTAAAATGACATATCAACGAATAATCGATCCTTTAAATAATACCATCGGTTTAAGCTTTTAACGAACCGACTATATTCATGATTTCGATCTCTGTTTTGCAGCAATTTTCTGATCTTTTGATTTTTTATACTACAAATCTCGGTGTAGTTTCACCATCTTCACGATCATAATAGCTCCGGATAATTTCTTCCATAATTATTCATTCTTCGTACTCGGATATACCAATAATAGTGAATGTAGTAAAAATACACAAGTTTGACTACTTTTTACATTCTCATTGCAATGTGAAATTTCCCAACCATACCAGAGATAGAGAAACGACACAAGACCCAGGAAATACATACTTACACTTTAAGCAACTACAATGATAAATGGACCTTAATCTAATAGGGTAGGCTAGGTGTAAAGGTGTAACGAAACAATATTTGATGTGGAAGAAAAGAAAGGAATGGCTTAGCAGGTTTTTCTAGGGGAATCATACTCTAAAAATGAGAGTAAGAAAAAGGGTTATATGGGGTTAACTAACCGATATGGCTAATTAATATCACAAACATATAAGGCTTTTTGGGTGTAATCCTAGAAATTTACCAATTTAAACAAGTCACTCTAATTAAATCCATAATACTCATTATTGTGGTCTCGAATAGATATACCAAGCCAAGTTCTAAAGTCTACAACATCACCGGCACACTCACATTTTTGTAGAATTTAAGTAAATATTTGGAAACGGATAAGGCTGAATCGTCACAATATCTAATAAGGGTTATGTGTGCAGGTTATGAAACTAGTAATTTCACAAAAGTATGCTTGATTTTTTTTAAATTTAAGCATAGTTTAAGCATTTTATTGTGAAAAATAGGACAAGTAAGCATTCTAATTCTCATCCCCCACTTAAGATATAAAACGTCCTCGTTGTATATTAATAACATTAAAAATGGGAAATAAAAGAATTAGAACGAGAAACTCCCCTGAAATTTGCTCGGAATGATTCTTCAGATAATAGTATAACAAGACATTCCATATGTATGATACTTTACCAAACGTTGTCGATTTCTTCCGCGCGAGGCCAGTGCAAAATATAGGAAAAACTAAGGCAATCTAACTCGTGAATCTACGTTAATCAATAAAAAATAAAAACATCATACTTACCAGGCAGTCAATACGCCTATCCCTAAAACCTGGATATGCCGTATGAGACCTATAAAAAGTTCAAATACGAGTCAGATTTGCCAGATACGCTGTATCAAGTGCATGAATACGTCGTATCCCAAATCTGACAATAAAGTTTTAAAAATGCAGAAAAATAAAGGAATGATAACGTCCAGACAATCAATACGCCGTATGGTATGGAGAAAATATGCCGTATTGATGTTTGGGAAGACAGACACGATAAAAAAATAGTCCGGGTTATCTCTCGGGAAGCACTTTTCTTTTCAGCTAAGTCTTTAAGTTAGACTTTTTTCTTCAGCTCATTCCTCCGCCCTTGTCACGAGCCATCCTTCGTCTATGATACAAAAGATTTCTTGATAGGCATGACATGCATCATCTTCGGTTCTTGTCAAATCATCGTACTCATTTTCCTTTATAGCAACATACTTTTCTTCTGATCCAAAAGAGTACTTGATCATCTCGAGCCTTCTAATTATGCAAACCGGCGGTCTACGGTGGGGGTTTCTAAGCGATTTGCACCTTCCCTTCATATTGTTCTTCTTCATTATCTTCATAAGGTGCGTATTCCCGAACCAAGTTACTCTCACAGTGAGCATCATCACCATCCCTTTCTGTATGATTGTTAAATGAACTAGAAACATCAAGGCAAAGGATATAGTTGGTGTTAATATTGGTGTTTGCATAAGTCTTTAGTATATTATTGTTCCAATGACCAAAACAGGAACAGTTGTAATCATACTTCTTCCGCCAATATTCATCAAATTTTAACAATAACTTATAATCGAGTTCATGAAAGTTCCTAAAGTGTTTATTCAACCATGCACAAAAATTTATAATTCCTTGAGTTGTATCTCCCCATGACCTCTCACTTATGGCTTTTTTGCTTCAAAGCTTCCTCTTTTAAATTACTATCAAATAAATCATCAAACCACTCATTATCTTGAAAGTAGGTCATGTAACCAACTCGAACCATTCTTGGTAATTCTCCTCCATTACAAAATCCATCACCATTCCAATTACATGTGGGCCATTTAGTTGCTCGATTCTTAAAACAAAACGGTTCACAAATGTGATCAATAATTTCATATGGTAATCCACTTTTCGACCATGGTTTTTCGAGAACCCATGGTATTCCTTTGTTACATTCATGCATCTACATGGTTTTGTATTCTTGATAAGTTTTGAAACCTGTAATATCATCAGTAAATAAATCCGTATCGACTTTGAAAAGATAGTTGAACTCATTGAATGATTTGCAAAGGGGTGACTCGTAGTTGAAAATATCTGTTTTGATCTTAAAGATTTCGGTAGTTTCATTCTCATCACTCGAGTATTCTTCCTCAAGATCGGAAACTTCTTATTCCGTTTGCTCAGCTTCACCACTCCCCGTTTTTGAGTAATCATATAAAGCTCCTTTAATAAATGTATCCATCCTCTTATAGTTCACGAACTTAGAGGCCAAACAATTTTTGAATTCTAGATTCGTGGGATCCCACTTTGACATGGGTGTCGCAATTCTACCAGTGCGACAAGGCGGGTAGTATTCTCCCAAAAATTTATCAGTTAAATCCACCCAACTAGTAATCGACCCTTTAAATTTATTCATCCATTCGCTGGCGCTACCAACGAGTGAGAATGGGAAAACAACAAGCCAGAGTCGCTCATAACTTACATTGAGTAAGTCAATAGGATCAACAATTTTAAGGAAGTTTTTTATATATTCAACTGCATCCTCTCTATTAGTTCCACTGAAGGCAATTTTATGCAAATCATCAAAGAATCCTCCTTTTAATTCATAAGCAGTTTTTCCATTAACGTTAATTCTAGTGATCCTTGGATTATAACTTGTTCCGCTTTCAACCATGAATTCTTCAATGGTATGTTCTGCCATACTTCTCTAATTAATTCTATTTGATCAGTATAATCTGTAACAAAGTCAAAAATATCAGCAGGATTTGCTTTGGAAGAAAGTAAATATAGAAATTTAAACGCAAAAACCAATTATGAAGAATCTGTCTCCTGCTGCTGTATCAGGTGATCAATACGCCATATTCGATGAATTTGAATACGGCGTATCATTTTTTTGAATAGAATACGATGTATTGGTAAAGAAAGTTAGATACGCCGTATTCAATGAATCCGAATACGCCGTATCAGGTTATCGACCAGAACAATGTACAGAAAACAATAAAACAAACAAAACAAATAAAACAAGCACACAAGCAAAAAATTAAAAATAAATATACAAAATTTTACAGAATGTTACACTAATCCTAGGGGTTAAGTTAATCTAAGGTTAAAAACCAAAATATTAAATAAAAATAAAGATTAAAATTTCACACCCCGGCAACGGCGCCAAAAACTTGATGTGTCATCGTGTAGGTTGTTATTTTAGTTATTCAAGTTTTACATTTATATTTTTCTGACTTTACCTAAAACAACAATTTAACGGGCAGTGTACCCGATCGGATGTAGTTTCGTTGGTAAGTATGGTGTGGATCACTAAGGGGGAGAGGGGAGGATGGGGGGGGAAAGGGGGGGGGGAATGGGGAGAGTGAGGGGAGGAGAGGTTAAATAAGGGGATGGGGTGGAGGGGAGAGAGGAAGGGGAGGAGGAGGAAGGGAGGGGGGGTAGGGAGGAGGGGAGGAGAGGGGGGGATAAGGAGGGAAGGGGAAGTGAGAGGGGGAGGAAAAGGGGAAGGAGGTAGAAAGGAGGGGAGTAGGAAAGGGGGGGAGAGGGAAAAAGGGAAGAGGTGAAGAAGGATGGAGGGAGGGGGAGAGTAAAAGGAGGAAGAGGGAGGGGAGAGGGATAGGGGGGGGAGGGAAAGAGGGGGAGGGGGAAGGGGGAGGGGGAGGAAGGAGGGAGATGGGAGGGGGAAGGGGAGTAGGGGGGGGGAGAAGAGTAGGAGAGAAAGGGAGAGAGGAGGGGGGAGGAGAGGAGGGGAGGGGGAGGGGATGGAAGGGGAAGGGAGGGGAGTAGAGGGAGAGGGGGAGGGGGAGGAGAGAGAAGGGGGGATGAGGGAGGAAGGAGGAGGAAGGGAGAGAGGAGAGGGGGGTAGGAGAGGAAAAGGGGAGGAAGGGGAGGGGGGAGAAGGGGGAGGGGAGGAGAGGGGGGGGAAGGTGAGGGAGGGAGATAGGAGGGGGTTTAGGGAAGAGAAAGAAGGAGGGGGGGAGGAAGAGGGGAAGGGGTGGAGTAGTTAGGAAGAGGAAGAGGGGTAATATGAGGGGGGGAGAAAGGGGGAGGAGGGAGGGAGAGGAAAGGAGAGGGGAGGAAGTTTGATGTGTTATATGTTGGACGTTTTTTGGCGGTTGGTGAATGTGGTTAAATTCCATTTGGAATTTTTCCTGCTCTTCTTGCCCTTTTTTTTTTATTTCGTTGTTCTTCCGTTGTGGCTTGTTCTCTCGGTGTTCGATATTCGTTAAACTTTGTTTTCCTTTCTTTTTTCTTTTCTTCTGTTCTCTTTGTTCTGTTCATTTTTATGGTCTCTTTGTTTGTTTCTTTCCCTCTATGTAACTCCGTTCCTTCTTTTTTTTCTTCTTGTCGTTTCTTTCCCTCTCCTCTTTTTTTTTTTTTCCCCCTCTTTTTCTTCTTCGTCTTGTCTGCCATCTTCCTCTTCGTCTTTTGCCTCTACTTTTTTTCTTTTTTCTGTTCTCCTTTTGTTAACTTCTTCCTTCCCCTTTTTTCTCCTCTTTCTGCTTCTTTCTTCATTCTTTCTCACTTTCCCTTCTCTTACTCTTTCTTTCCTTTGTTCACTTTTTCCTTTCTTTCTTCCTTTTTCTCTTTCTCTCCCTTCCTTTCTGCTTTTTTCCTCCTTGTCCTCCCTTTTACCCTCTTTTTTTTTTCGTTTCTCTCTTCCGTTTTTCTTCGTTTCTTGCCTTTTCCCTAACCTTATCTTTTATGTTCCCTTTTTTTTTTTCTTTTTTTTTCTTCGCCCCTTCTCGTTCTTCGCCTCTCTCTTCTTGTTTTTTGACTTGTTCTTATTTTTTTTTTTTCTATATCTCTTTTCTTTCTTTGTCTCCTTTCTCACTGTTTTCTTCTTTTCTTTTTGTTTTTTTCCTCTTTCTTTTTCTGCGTTGTCTTTCTTTTTTGTCTTCCTTCTTCTCGGTCTTTTTATTCTTTTCTCTTTGCCTTCTCTTTTTCTACTTCTCTTTTTTTTTTTCCTATTACTTGTTTTTACCATCCCCCCCCACCGTCCCCTCTTTTCTTCTCCTTTTTCTTGTTCTGTCTGCCTGGTTTCTCCATCCTTTTCCCCCCATCTCTTCTTGTGTCTTATGCTTCTCTTTTCTCTTTGTTTTTTTTTTCTTCTTTTTCCGTCTCTTTTTCTTAAACTTTTTTACTTATCCCCTTTTTTTCTTTTTTCTTTCGTTCTTTTTCTTTCCTTCTTCTTTCTTCGTAATCGTCTTTTTTTTTCTCCTCCTCTTTTCTACCTCTCTTTCCTTCTTTTTTTCTCGCTTTCTTCCCTCATTTCTTTCTTTTCTTTCTCTTCTTCTCTTTTCTTTTTTTCTCTTTTCTCCTTCCTTTTTTTCTCTTTTATACTGCCGTTTTTTGCTTCTTCCTTTTTTTCCTCTCCTCCCTTTGTTTCTTCGCTTTACTTTACTTGTTCTAATCTCCTCTCTCTCTTTCCCTCTTATGTTTTTTTTCTCCTTTGTTTTACCTCGTTCTATCTCTTCCGTTTTCTGGTTCCTTCTTGTCTTTTTTCCTTCTGTCTTTCTTTCTTTTTCGCGTTTTGGTTTTGAGCTTTTTTTCTCCATCCTCTCTCTTGTTTTTCGCATCCTTCATGTTCTTTTCCTCTTTTCTTCCCTCCCCGTCAATGCCTCCCTTTCTTCTTCTTCCTATTTCTTCTCTTTTTTCTTTTTCTTTCTCTCGAACCTTTATACTTTTCCCTTCTTCCTTTGGCTTCTCTCAACGCCTTCCTTTGCTTCTTGCTTCTCCGCTCTTTTCTTCTTATTCTTTACCTTTTTTCCCTTTTGTTTTCCCTGTTCATGACCCATGTTCTTTTCTCTATTCTTCTCTCTTTTGCTCCTTTCTTTCTCTTCATTTTTTTTCTTCTTTTTCTTCTTCCTCTTTCTCTTCTGTTCTCTCCACCCCCCCCCCCCCACCCCCCTCCTTTACTCCTTTGTTTCTAGCTTTTTTGTTTTTTTTTTTCTTTTTGCTTTTTTCTTCTTCTTTTTTGTTCGCTTTTCTCTTCCTCTTTCCTTTCTTTTCTTGTTTTACTTTTTTTTTTTTCCTTCTCTTACTCTATTTTCTTTTGTTCCTTCTCTCTCTTTTTCTCCCTTTTCTCTTTCTCTCCTCTTTTTTCCTCTTTCCTTTTGTTTCCCTTCTTTATTTAACTCCCTTCCTTTCCCCCTCCTTCTTTCCTTTCTCTTCCCCTTGTCTTCTCCCTCACTTCTTTCTATCCTTTTCCCTTCTTTTCCCTTCCCTCTTATTCTCCTCCTCTCTCCTTTCCTTTCCACCTTCTTTTTTTTCCCCTTTTCGCCCCCGCCTCTCCTCTCTCGATCCCCTTTCCTCTTTCTTTCTCTGTTCCGCTTTCTTCGTAACTTTCTCCCCTATTTTTGTATTAACTTTTCCTTTTCTCGTTCCTCTCCCTTCTTTTTTCCTTCCTTTCTTTTTCTTCTTCCGCTCTCTTCTTTCCCTAAAAAATCTTCTCCCTTTTGCTTTGGTTTTAAATATTTTTCTCGCCTGCTTTCTTTTTCTCTTTTTTTCTTTCCTCTATTTTCCTCTTCTCTCTTCGATCTTCCTCTTACTCTTTCCTTCTTTTTTTTTTCTCACTTTTCTATTCTATCCTTGCCCTCTTTTGTCTCTTCCTCTTGTTTTTCCCTCTCCTTTTTTTTTTTTTTTTTTTGTTCTTACTCCCGCCTACCTCGTTTCCCTGTTTTTTTGAGTTTTCCCTTTTCCTATCCCGCTTTTCTTTAAAAATTACCTTATTTTGTTTTTCCCTGTCTCTTTCTTTTTTCCTCCCTCTTTTTTCTGTGTCTTCTTCTTCCTTTTCCTGTTTTCTCTGTTCCTGCTCTGTCCGTCTTCTCTTTTTCCATTTACTCTGTTTTGTCTACTCCCGTTTTCTTCGTGTTTTTGTTTCTTCCTTAACTTTTTACCTTTTTTCTTTCCCTCTTTCCTCTCTTTTTCTTAGTCTGCCATTCTGTTTTGTCTCCTTGTCCTCGTTGTGTTTTCTCCCTTCTCTTTTCTTTCTTTTTATCGTGTTATTCTTTTTACCCTCAGTTGTCCTCTTCACTCTCCTTTCCGGCCCTTTCCCTTGTCCTCTTCTCACTTTTTTTTCATTCTTTTTCTCTTTTTTTCCTCCCTTTTACGTTTTCTTTTTCTTGCTCCTTTCTTGTCTTTTTTCTACTTTCTTTTTCTTCGTCCCTCCTCCTTTCTAACTGCGTTCCTCCTTGTTTTTTTCTCTTTACTTCCCTTTCTTCCTTTTTCTTGTTTTACTCCCTTTTTTTGTTCTCTCCCGGTTTCCTTCTATTCTTCCTTTTCCATTTTTTTCTTTTCCTTTTTTCCTTTTCTTTTCCTTCCTTCTCTGCCTTTCTTCCCTTCTTTTCTTTTTCTTTTTTTTCTCGTCTCTCTGTTTCGCTACTTCTCTATTCCTTGTCTGCCTTCTCTTCTTTCCCTCCTACTTTTTGTTCTCTCGCTCTTTTCTTTCTTTTTCCTGTTTTTACTTTTCGCTTTATTTTCTCCTGTTTTTTCTTTTTTTGCTTTCCTTTTATCCATTTTCTTGTCTTTCTCCTTTTTCTTTTTCTTTTTTTCGAACCGGCTTTCCTACCCGTCTCTTTTCGCTTTCTTTGTGCTCCCTTACTCTTTCCCATGTGTGGTTTTTCCCTCTTTCATTTTTAGCCCTTTTTTTTTCTTCTTTATCTTCTCTGTCTATGTTTCTTCCTTTTTCTTTTCCATCTTCCTATTTTTTCTGTTCTCCTTTTTTCTTTTTTTTTTTCTTTCTACCTTCCCTTCTTCTTTTTTCTCTTTTCCTCCTCCCTCTTTCTCTCGTTACTTTTCTCCCTTCTTTTTTTTCTTTTCTGTTTCTTTTTTTCTCTTCTCGCTCATTTTCTTTCTTTTTCTTTTATTCCTCTCTCACTTCTTCCTTTCCTGTTTTCTTGTTTTTCTCTCTCCTTCTTCTTTTTCTTTCTCTGCCTTTTCCCCTTTCTTTTCCTTTTTTCGTCTTCTGTAAACCCTTCTTCTCCTTTTGCCCTTTCCTTTCTTTCTCCCTTTCTTTCTTTCTCTTCTACTTTTTCTTCCTTTTTCTTTTCTTTTCTTCTTTCCCTCCTTTTTTTCTTCTTTCTACTCACTTTTTCTCTCCTTTCCTCTCCTACCACTAACCCTCTTTTTTCCTTTCCTTTCTTCTCGTTGCTCTAAACCTCCATGTCCTTTTCTGTTTTTCTCCCTTCGCTTCCTTTCGTCTTCTTTCTCTCTCTTCTCGCCCTCTTTTTCTTTTCTTTCTCTTTCTACCTGTCTTTTCTTTCTGTTCTTCGCTTAATCTTCCTTTCGCTTGCCTTTTTCCTCCTCCCCCTTCTTCTTCTCGTGCCTCTCTTCTTCCTTCCTTGTTTCTTCCGTTTTCTCTGCTTTCTCTCTTTTTTTTGCTTCCTTCTTTCTCTCTTGCCTCTTCCTTTTTTCCTTTTCTTTTCTTCCTATTTCTCCCTCCTTTTCTTTTCGTCTACCCTTTTTCTTGCTTTTTTCCTCTTTTTTTTCTGTTTCTTTGTTTGTCCTGCTTCTCTGTTTGGGTTTCTTGTGTCCTCTTAGTTCTCTACATTTTTGTTTCTTCATCCCTTATAAGTGTTCCTTTTTTTCTTTTCGGCTTCCCTCCTTTTCTTTCTTTTTCCTTTCTTTCCGTTCTTTTTTTCTCTCTCTTCCCTTTTGTCTTTTCTTTCTAACTCTTTTGTTTGTTCCTCTTCTTCTAACCCACCTCTGTTCCTTTCTTACCTTTTTTTTTCATTCCTTTTTTCTTTGTGTTCTTTTTCTGCCTCCTTTTCTTTTCAAATATTTTGCTCATTTTGCCTTTTTTTTTTTTTCTTCACCTCTCCGCTTCTTCTCTTCCTCTTATTTCTCCCTTTTTTTTGTCTTTTCTCTTTCCACTTTCTTGTTTATACCTTCTTTTGCTTGTTTCCCGTTCCCCTCCTCTTCCTCTTTTTTTTTCTTGTACTCTCCCCCCCTTTTTCATTTTCTTCCTTTTCTTTTTTTCATCTTTTATAATCTTCTCCCCGTTCCCTTTCTCGCCACTCTCTCTCCTCCTCTCGCTCTTCTTTCCCTCTTTCTTTTCTCTTCCTTTTTTATATGCCTCCTTTCGTATTTCCTACTTCTTTTTCTTCTTTTCGTCTATTCTTTCTTTTCTTCCTCGTTTGCATCCTTTTTCTCGCCTTTTCTCTCTCTTTTTTCTTTACTCGTTCCTAGCCATCTCTCTCCTTTTCTCTGCTTCCTCCTCTTCTCCCTTCTTTTTCTTTTTCTTCTCTCGTGTTACGTTTCTGCCTTTTCTTTTCCTTGTCTTCTTCTCTTTTGTTTTTTAACTTCTTTCTCGTTTTTCTTCTCTTCTCTCTCTTCTTCTTTTTTTCGTTCTCCTTCTTCTTTTTCTTTGCTACTCCTTCTGTTACATTCCTTTTTTTATGTTCGTCATCTATTTTCCTTTCTACTTTACTTCACTCTTTTCCCTTCTTCTTTCCTCTTTCTTTCCTTGGCTTCTTCGCCTATCGGTCTTTCTTTTTCGTTTCCTCTTTTCTTTGCTTTTCTCTGCCTTTTTCTTTTCTTTTTTTATTCCTTCTTCTTTGTCTTTCCTCTTCCTTTTTTCTTTTTCCTTTTTTTCTCTTTCTACTTCTTTTTTTTGTTCATCTCTCCCCCCGTCCTTTTTCCTTGCATCCTCTATGTAACAACCCAAAACCCAAACACAAAAAACATCCAAACTCACCCCCCCCCCAAGACCCTTCCTAATACCCCTCACTTCATACTAAACTAGTACCTACATTGCTATTCACCCACCCTTTCCTCTCCACACCACAAAACAACACACCCCCAAAAATTAGACCCACCGACACTTACTGGTTAACTAATCTAGGTTAATTTAACCTATGTTAATTCTATTCTATGTTAAACCTATGCTAAACCTAATTCTACGAATAAAGGGGGTTTTAAGCCTAAGAGACTGGCACAGGTTTTGTGGTAACTTAGATCAATTTAAAACATAATAACACACATAAGCAGACAAACAAAAGATAGAAGAGCGGTCTAGCCAAATATAAGAAAATTGTATTAGCCATGATTAATCAAATTAAAACGTTGGTTTATCTATTTAGTGAAACGAGTGCTTATCTCGAGGCGACATATCATTCCAAGATTTAGGCAGTACTTCTTCCGAAAACTTAGACACATAGAATTCTGTCATAATTAAACGCATCCACATAAAGCATCCTATTTGCTGATTATAATCTATCTTAGGATATTAGTAATGGTGTTCTTACTAAACCCTAGCTCATGGAGACTTTACCGACTTACTGCTTAACAGTGATTTATATTTTAGTAGTTCATTGTCCAAGTCTTCACCAATGGAATCAGAACATACTCATTGATCCCAAGGCCACCTGCTGGTCCAATTAAGCTCACATAAACCAATGGTAAAGATAGGGCATTATTTGTGAACCTATTGTTTTAGATATATAAATCACTAAATGGAGAGCCATAGCGACATCTAGCTTACTTGGTCCGTATCACTAGATCCAGTTGAATGATACGTCGCATATAAAAGCACGTAAATAAGTATGAATTGATAAACATAAACAAGAAATCAACGATAAATTTAGCAATCGATATAAACAAACCAGACATTTAGATCTTCATAAACATAGCTAATACCCAAGGGTATTAGCCCTTAATCATTGTAAGCAATACATAAGTAATGATTCAACCAAGGTAAACTAACCGAGTTAAATGAATGATACCAAAAATCAAATGATTACTAGAGTATAGGATATTACAAGGTGTTTCCTATGGAATTAGTAGCTTTGCTTGACCTCTTCTACTCTTTGTGTCTTTTGAAAATCAAATTTTATGGTTAAGGTATTAAAAATATGATCAAGCACACCTAAAACTCGTTTTTTGGTTTTCTATATATAGTGTTTGGAATTTTGTCGATATGGCGTATTGGTTGATATCAATACGGCATATCGGGATTTTTCTTGGAGTAGGGACCACGTTCAATATCTTCTAGAATCTTCGTATATAATAAGTCTTGGATACGGTATATGGAGACTCAAGATACGGCGCATATGTCTTCTTGATTTCTTGTGAAGTGCAGGCACAGATACGTCGTATCTTCCTTGATGGATACGGCGTATTGGATGTCAGAGTCAGTATTCTTCATATTTCTTCGTTTTGGCTCTAGAATGCGTGCCTTTTAGCTAATCTTCACAAAGTACTCTATAATTACTACAAATCTTAAATATAAACGATTAAGTATCAATTCTTGCAATAATTATATAGAATTGGTAAGAAACACGGGATAAATGATGCTATAAAAGTGACGTTATTTGATGTCATCAAATATCCCCCCACTTGAATCCTACTTGTCCTCAAGTAGCCTTTAGAAATTTATGAAAATGTATCCCTAAGGATTTTTCCGTTAAGCATTTATTCGATTAATTACTAGTACACAACCAAACACCTCACGAAATAGAAAGATGAAAACACTCAAATCACTCAACTAATCTATGTGGTAACATATAACTAATTCGCTCAATTGCTCGGTCGTGACGAGTATTCTATCATAGGCTTGGCAAGGATACACATCTCCACCACTAAAGCTAAGGAGTAACAAGTTTATAAAGGTAAATTGGGTTAAAAGGTTTAAAGGGTTTGATCATTCTTTTTTGCCTCTATCCGATACCAATATTCTAGAAAAGGTGACAAAGACCATACATACACATCCGCAACGACGGAATAGACACATATGACTGCATTCAAACCTTAACTCGAATAAGCTAAAGGATAGGACCGGTAATCTTTTACCAAAAGTACCACACCAACAAGGGCGACAAACCACATATACACACCCATAACGATGAGATAGACATACATGATTGCATTAAATTCCCGCATTCGAGTTTAACCAAGGTTTAGGATAGAAGAATTGAAACAGGGCAAGGTATCATCTAACATTCACCAAAAGTAATAAACCCCACAATGGCGACAAAATTTACACATACATTGCCGTAACGACGGAATATACATGCAGATAGCTCGACATCCCCATTCTATGTAAAAGCTAATGGTTATATTAAAAAGTAAGGTAAACAAATGGTTGTTAAATAAAAAAGAACAAACAAATAGACTAATTCCTAACAAATAAGGTACAAGTTACTAGCTATTTTCCCGACCGTTCCACGATAAAGACACATAAATATATACACAAACGTTTTGATCATAGATCAATGAAAACAACCCTAATTTGGCGTTTCCGTAATGGTCAACTTCCCAATCATCCATACTATACATACTTTTACAAAATCAAGTGGCGATATCTACCACTTTATACAAAAATATACATCGTTGATTTATAATACATATCAACGAATAATCGATCCTTTAAATAATACCATCGGTTTAAGCTTTTAACGAACCGACTATATTCATGATTTCGATCTCTGTTTTGCAGCAATTTTCTGATCTTTTGATTTTTTATACTACAAATCTCGGTGTAGTTTCACCATCTTCACGATCATAATAGCTCCGGATAATTTCTTCCATAATTATTCATTCTTCGTACTCGAATATACCAATAATAGTGAATGTAGTAAAAATACACAAGTTTGACTACTTTTTACATTCTCATTGCAATGTGAAATTTCCCAACCATACCAGAGATAGAGAAACGACACAAGACCCAGGAAATACATACTTTACACTTTAAGCAACTAGCAACTGATAAATGGACTTAATCTAATAGGGTAGGCTAAGGTGTAAAGGTGTAACGAAACAAATATTTGTTGGTGGAAGAAAAGAAAGGAATGGCTTAGCAGGTTTTTCTAGGGGAATCATACTCTAAAAATGAGAGTAAGAAAAAGGGTTATATGGGGTTAACTAACCGATATGGCTAATTAATATCACAAACATATAAGGCTTTTTGGGTGTAATCCTAGAAATTTACCAATTTAAACAAGTCACTCTAATTAAATCCATAATACTCATTATTGTGGTCTCGAATAGATATACCAAGCCAAGTTCTAAAGTCTACAACATCACCGGCACACTCACATTTTTGTAGAATTTAGGTAAATATTTGGAAACGGATAAGGCTGAATCGTCACAATATCTAATAAGGGTTATGTGTGCAGGTTATGAAACTAGTAATTTCACAAAAGTATGCTTGATTTTTTTTAAATTTAAGCATAATTTAAGCATTTTATTGTGAAAAATAGGACAAGTAGCATTCTAATTCTCATCCCCCACTTAAATTATAAAACGTCCTTGTTGTATAGTAATAACATTAAAAATGGGAAATAAAAGAATTAGAACGAGAAACTCCCCTGATATTTGCTCGGAATGATTCTTCAAGTTAAGTGTATAAGCAAGAATTCCATATTGTAGATACTTTACCAACGTTGTCGATTTCTTTCCCGCGAGGCCTGTGCAAAATATAGGAAAACTATGCAATCCTATCTCGGGTATCTACGGTTAATAAATAAAAAATAAAAACACATACTGTACAGGCAGTCAATACGCCGTATCCTAAAACCTGGATATGCCGTATGAGACCTATAAAAAGTTCAAATACGAGTCAGATTTGCCAGATACGCTGTATCAAGTGCATGAATACGTCGTATCCCAAATCTGACAATAAAGTTTTAAAAATGCAGAAAAATAAAGGAATGATAACGTCCAGACAATCAATACGCCGTATGGTATGGAGAAAATATGCCGTATTGATGTCTGGGAAGACAGACTCGATAAAAAAAATAGTCCAGGTTGTCTCCCGGGAACTTTTCTTTTCAGCTAAGTCTTTAAGTTAGACTTTTTTCTTCAGCTCATTCCTCCGCCCTTGTCACGAGCCATCCTTCGTCCATGATAAGAAAGATTTCTTGATAGGCATGACATGCATCATCTTCGGTTCTTGTCAAATCATCGTACTCGTTTTCCTTTATAGCAACATACTTTTCTTCTGATCCAAAAGAGTACTTGATCATCTCGAGCCTTCTAATTATGCAAACCGGCGGTCTACGGTGGGGGTTTCTAAGCGATTTGCACCTTCCCTTTTCATATTGTCTACTTCATTATCTTCATAAGGTGCGTATTCCTGAACCAAGTTACTCTCACAGTGAGCATCATCACCATCCCATTCTATATGATTGTTAAATGAACTAGAAACATCAAGGCAAGGGATATAGTTGGTGTTAATATTGGTGTTTGCGTAAGTCTTTAGTATATTATTGTTCCAATGAGCAAAACGGGAACAGTTGTAATCATACTTCTTCCGCCAATATTCATCGAATTTTAACAATAACTTATAATCAAGTTCGTGAAAGTTCCTAAAGTGTTTATTCAACCATGCACAAAAATTTATAATTCCTTGAGTTGTATCTCCCCATGACCTCTCACTTATGGCTTTTTGCTTCAAAGCTTCCTCTTTTAAATTGCTATAAACTAAATCATCAAACCACTCATTATCTTGAAAGTAGGTCATGTAACCAACTCGAACCATTCTTGGTAATTCTCCTCCATTACAAAATCCATCACCATTCCAATTACATGTGGGCCATTTAGTTGCTTGATTCTTAAAACAAAACGGTTCACAAATGTGATCAATAATTTCATCTGGTAATCCACTTTTCGACCACGGTTTTTTGAGAACCCATGGTATTCCTTTGTTACATTCATGCATCTACGTGGTTTTGTATTCTTGATAAGTTTTGAAACCTGTAATATCATCAGTAAATAAATCCGTATCGACTTTGAAAAGATAGTTGAACTCATTGAATGATTTGCAAAGGGGTGACTCGTAGTTGAAAATATCTGTTTTGATCTAAAGAATTATCGTATTTTCATTCACATCACGCGAGTATTCTTCATCAAAATCTAAACTTCTTTATTTCCGTTGCTCACTTCACACCTCCTTTTTGAGTAATCATATAAAGCTCCTTTAATAAATGTATCCATCCTCTTATAGTTCACGAACTTGGAGGCCAAACAATTTCCGAATTCTAGATTCGCGGGATCCCACTTTGACATGGGTGTCGTAATTCTACCAGTGCGACAAGGCGGGTAGTATTCTCCAAAAAATTTATCAGTTAAATCCACCCAACTAGTAATCGACCCTTTAAATTCATTCATCCATTCGTTGGCGCTACCAATGAGTGAGAATGGGAAAACAACAAGCCAGAGTCGCTCATAACTTACATTGAGCAAGTCAATAGGATCAACAATTTTAAGGAAGTTTTTGATATATTCAACTGCATCCTCTCCATTAGTTCCACTGAAGGCAATTTCGTGCAAATCGTCAAAGAATCCTCCTTTCATTTCATAAGCAGTTTTTCCATTAACATTAATTCTTGTGATCCCTGGATGATAACTTGTTCCGCTTTCAACCATGAATTCTTCAATGGTATGTTCTGCCATACTTCTTTAATTAATTCTATTTGATCAGTATAATCTGTAACGAAGTCAAAAATATCAGCAGGATTTGCTTTGGAAGAAAGTAAATATAGAAATTTAAACGCAAAAACCAATTATGAAGAATCTGTCTCCTGCTACTGTATCAGGTGATCAATACGCCATATTTGATGAATTTGAATATGCCGTATCAGTTTTTTTAATAGAATACGATGTATTGGTAAAGAAAGTTAGATACGCCATATTCAATGAATCCGAATACGCCGTAGCAGGTTATCGACCAGAACAATGTACAGAAAACAATAAAACAAACAAAACAAATAAAACAAGCACACAAGCAAAAAAATTAAAAATAAATATACAAAATTTTACAGAATGTTACACTAATCCTAGGGGTTAAGTTAATCTAAGGTTAAAAACCAAAATATTAAATAAAAATAAAGATTAAAATTCCACTCCCCCGCAACGGCGCCAAAAACTTGATGTGTCGTCGTGTAGGTTGTTATTTTAGTTATTCAAGTTTCACATTTATATTTTTCTGACTTTACCTAAAACAACAATTTAACGGGCAGTGTACCCGATCGGATGTAGTTTCGTTGATAAGTAGGGTGTGGATCACTAAGGGCGAGAATATAATCTTTTATTCTATCAATACTCTGGTTAACTAATCTAGGTTAATTTAACCTATGTTAATTCTATTCTATGTTAAACCTATGCTAAACCTAATTCTACGGATAAAGGGGGTTTTCAGCCTAAGAGACTAGCACAAGTTTTGTGGTAACTTAGATCAATTTAAAACACAATAACACACACAAGCAGACAAACAAAAGATAGAAGAGCGGTTTAGCCAAATATAAGAAAATTGTATTAGCCATGATTAATCAAATTAAAACGTTGGTTTATTTATTTAGTGCAACGAGTGCTTATCTCGAGGCGACATATCATTCCAAGATTTAAGCGGTACTTCTTCCTAAAACTTAGACATATAGAATTCTGTCACAATTAAACGCATCAACATAAAGTATCATATTTGCTGATTATAATCTATCTTAGGAGATTAGTAATGGTGTTCTTACTAAACCCTAGCTCATGGAGACTTTACCGACTTACTGGTTAACAGTGATTTATATTTTAGTAGTTCATTGTCTAAGTCTTCACCAATGGAATTAGAACGTACTCGTTGATCCCAGGGTCACCTGCTGGTCCAACTAAGCTCACATAAACCAATGGTAATGATAGGGCATTATTTATGATCCTATTGTTCTAGATATATAAATCACTATATGGAGAGCCATCTCGGCATCTAGCTTACTTAGTCCGTATATCTAGATCCAGTTGTGATAGGTCGCATATAAAAGCACGTAAACAAGTATGAATTGATAAACATAACAAGCAATCAATGATAAATTAAGCAATCGATATAAACAAACAAAGCATTTAGATCTTCATAAACATGGCTAATACCCAAGGGTATTAGCCCTTAATCATTATAAGCAATACAAAAGTAATGATTCAACAAGGTAAACTAACCGAGTTAAACGAATGATACAAAAAATCGAACAATTACTAAAGTATAGGAGATTACAAGGAGTTTCCTATTGAATTAGTAGTTTTGCTTGACCTCTTCTGCTCTTTTTGTCTTCTGAAAATCGACTTTTGTGGTTAAGATATCAAAAATATGATCAAACACACCTAAAACTCATTTTTAGGTTTTCTATATACAGTGTCTGGAATTTGGTCGATACGGCGTATTGGCTGATATCAATACGGCGTATCGGGAGTTTTCTTGGAGTAGGGACCACGTTCGATATCTTCCAGAATCTTCGTATATAATAAGTCTCTGATACGGCGTGTGGAGACTCTGCATACGGCGTATAGGTCTTCGTGGTTTCTTGTGAAGTGCATGCATAAATACGCCGTATCTTTGTTGATGGATATGGCGTATTGGATGTCAGAGTCAGTATTCTTCAGATTTCTTCGTTTAAGCTCCAGAATGTGTGCCTTTTAGCTAATCTTCACAAAGTACTTCATAATTACTGCAAATCTCAAATATAAATGATTAAGTAATAACTCTTGAAATAATTATATAAAATAGGTTAGAAATCACGGGATAAATGATGCTATAAAAGCGACATTATTTGATGTCATTAGTTTCCAAATGCACATACGTTCAATTCAGGTTTTTTCATAACTTACGTTAAACTTAAATGTGTCTTTGGATAAAATCATTTGTTTCCTAAACTTAGTTTCTTAAGGTAAATTTGTTCAATTCAGCTTCTTTCATAAGGTACATTAAACTTGAAGGGATGTTTGGATTAAATCAATTTTTTTCCTAAACCTAGTCGACTAAGGTATAAACTTCGTTTCTCAATTACTATATACAATAATTTAGCATCCATAACAGTCTAATACCAATGCAATTTGCTCAAAATAATAATTACCTCTTTGAATCACCATTTTCTCTTTTCCTTAGTTAATATCCAATATCTGTTTTTCCTTATTAAGATGTTGTCCAACTTTCTGAATCTTCTTATCAAGAAGCTCCTGAATCTTCATTTGTGTTATCTTTCTTTTGTCATCTACACATATAGTAAAGACTCAATACATAAGCTAGAACTAAAATAATGTGTAAATTAACAGAATAAGAATAAGTAGCAAAATAGGTTAATGAAATTAGCAAAAACATGCCAGATAATACATCCCTTATACACTTACATTTCACGCGCATCTGTTTCTCCTACTCTCTTTTCAATAATCATCTAATATGTCATCAACTATAGCATCATGAACCTTCCAGTTAATCCCATACTTGTGTAAAACATAATCGATCATGTCATCCTCTACTACAAACTTATTCAAGTCCATAGATTTTCAAGAATTTGCCATTGTTATGAAGTTTGATCTATTGTTTGTTTGGCTTTTGGGAATGAAGAGTCTTTTTGGTAGTGAGAATTAAATGGAGTGTAATGGAGTGAAAAGTCAGTTTTGTTGGGGAAAAACGAAGTCAACACTCACTTAAATGGGAAAAGACTTAAATACATAGGGACTATTCATGCAATTTTTAGTCTAATGGAGTTAAGAGTCAGTTTTGTTAGGGGAAAACGGAGTCAACACTCATTTCAATTGGAAAAGAAGTAAATACATAGGGACTATTCATGCAATTTTTAAAAACAACAACGACTAATGATGCAATTAAGTATTTGGGTTATACCCAGACTAAAATGATGGTATGAAGTTACGGCGGTGATTCATTTTCTACTTGCAATGATAACATCTCCGCTTCTTGATATGTGAGAAATCACATATCATTTCTATATCAAAAATGGCCTTTAAATGATCAAAATATGCACAAATATGCTTGTATTTGTGTATTTTGTTGTTTGTGAATATGTAGGTATGGATATGCAAAAATCACAAGAAAATGGTCAAAACCGAACAAACACGGACACGGGAACGAAAAGAGTGCACAAGAGCCGGAAGTTTCTAGCAAAAAAGTCATTAAAAGTCAACCCTTGGTCAACAATGGTCAACTCACAAAATGCCAAAATCCTCAAAATTCCCAAAAGAGCCTTATTATTAAATTAAATTTACAAAAAGTCCCAAAAACCCTAACAGCGTTAGTCTTTTTATTATGCAGACTAACGGTCGTTAACTCTTTATAACAAAACTCTTAAAAACCATTTACCCAAGCCCAAGTTATACACCGGCCTAATTTATTTTTACCCGAGCCCAGGTCAACACCCTTCACCCTGGGTCAAACAACAAATAAGAAAAGAAAAGAAGGCGGGAAAGTCTGTTTTTACTATTCATCATCTCTTTTGTTTTACCAAGCATAAAAAACAAAGGGTAAATCCCAATTGACTACGTGGAACAAAGATTCGAGTACCAAGCTCCACGCTGGCAAAAGATTCCTCTTCCCATTTTTAGCTTAAATTAGCATTGCTAGCTTATAACTGCTTATTATCTGTTTTTCATTGCTTAGTTTAGCTTATTAGTATTTGTTATAGTTGTTAGTTATCTATTATGTTTGCTTGGTAGTATAAAATCTTAGTTTCATTAATCTGTCATATAATAGTCATAAAAAACCAAAAATATTAGTATAGATTGTTAGCTTATAGATTTGCTTATTGTCTGCTTAAATCTGCTTATTAGATTTGTTTGAAACTTATTGTCATCTGTTATTTGCAATTTGCTCTTTGAATTTCAAATTTATAAGCTTAATATGGATTTTTACACTTTAAAGGGGTGTTTGGAATAGCAGTACTAACTGAGAGTTAGTACTGCTATTGACTTTTTATTCCTTTAATTTGAGTTTGTCTCATTTCTAGGTTTATAAGTTTAGATTTAAGAGCTTAGTTTAAGCTTAATCTAGTTTTTACAAAGATTGATAGATGTAGTTAGAATCTGTTAGAATTAAGTTAGTTAGTTTATCATTTTAATCTCAAGTTAGTTCTAGTTGTTATGAATGCTCTATTTGTTCTTAGTTGAGAGTTATAAAGAGTAGCAACATAGTTTTAAGCCTGCATTTGTGATTTTAAAGTTTTGGTTAAAAAGGATGTCAATTACATCAGCATTAAAAACAGTCAAACTGCCATTTTCAATTTCAATAATCAGAGGGTAATTCTAGGAGTTTGGTCTTGATTTTTCGCATACTAGAAGTTTTAAGGTTAATTTCAATCCGTCTCAGCTTATTTTGTGCTTAAAAGATCTTTTACTTATCAGTTTTTAGCTTAAAAATTAGTCATTTGTCTTTTCCAAACCATACGTTCACTTAGTATGTACTGAGTTAATAAACAGTTTTCATTTAGACTTTTCATTGTTCCTTTTAATTTCAAAATGTTTTTCAATTGTTGTTTTAAGTAGTATTGTAGGTACTCTTTTTAGTGTAATAAGCCAAAAGTCCATAAGGATCTTATAGCTTATTGAAAAATAAGCTTAAAAGTTGCCTTATGGACTGTTTGGGTTAATAGTTTTCACCAAGTGCTTATTTGAGATTAATAGCTTATAGCCATTATCTTTTGCTCATTTATATTTTAAAATATCTTTTTAGATTAGAATTAAGTAGTTTTTAGCTTATTTAGGATAGGTTTTAGCTTATTTTATCTTTTCTTAAAAAAATCCAAAAACATAGCTAAAAGTCAAAAGAAGCTATTTCAGTTAGCTTTTTCTTTGCTTAATGAGATTTTAAAATACTTTTCAAAGGTAGTTTTATGTAGCTTATAGGTCATAGTTTAAGTAGGTTTAAGTTAGATTGCTATAAGGATCCGTTTGCATAGTTAAAAATAAGCCCAAAGTAGCTAAATTGTCTGTTTGGTTCTTTATTTATTCACTAAGTGCTTATTTGAAATCTTTAGCCTATAGCTTATTCTTTGTGCTCATTTTTAGCCCAGGTTAGCTTATTAGGTTAGCAATAAGTAGTAAATAGCTTATTTAGTCCTGGGGTAGCTTATTTCAGATTTTAGCTTATTTAGTTTTGTTTAAAAGTTAAAAAAATGGCTAAGTGTAGTTTGTCTGATCTTTAAGCTTTTTCTAGCTTATTAGTGACTTTTAGAAAAGTTGTTTTCACAAAAATAGCTTAATATAAGCTGTTTTACAACTTTGCTTTTTAGGTTTTATCAAAATAAAAAAAAGGGGAAACTAAGGAAGTCGGGGGTGAGCAAGACTCGAACCCCGACCTCAACTCAGTTTCAACCCTTTTATAAACCTCACAACACACACACTCAACCATCTGCCCAGGGGACTTTTTCGATTATTGTTTGCAAAATCAATGTTTTATAGTCATTTTAGCCCAAGTAGCTTATAAGATACTTTTGGCTTATTTCACAGCTTATTCGATAAGCTGATTTTCCCATCTTATTTTTCTTAGATTCTACATTGTTCAATTTACTTTTGCTAATTTTTTCAGAATTTTTATAAATAGTTTAGTATTTTTAAACATTTAACTTCATTAAAATCGTTTTTAATTCATAAAAAATTATAAAAAAGTCAAAAAAATATAATTCTTTTTTAGAAAATTTTCTTTTAACATTTAGAACCTAGGAAAATTAGATTTGCTTTCGTAGGGTTTAAATTGCAAAATTTTGTTTTTTTAAAGAACGGGATTGAATCCCGTTCATGTGTTTAGTGTTTTTAAGCTTAAATCTCCTTCGTTTTTGGTCTAGTTTTCTTTGTTCTAGCTTTTTAGTCAATTAAAACTTATAAAAACCAAAAAGATCATTGTAGGACTTAATTTTGTTGATTTAGGGTTTTTAGGTCCCGTTTAGGATTCCCGATTTGCGTTTTTAGTTAAAATTTAATTTCCCGTTATTGTTTTTTTTCGTAGTTAGGTTTAATTGTCCCTTTATTTGCTCACTATTAGGATTTTAGAAAACAAATCATCTTCGAACCAATTCAAGTCATTGTCCAAATAACAAACGAGGTCTCAATTTCATAAGTCTTTGGGAAAACGACCCGGTAATCACTTACCGGTTTAACGAATAATATTTTTGTGTAGAAATTGCTACTAATCTTTGTCCTCAAGGATTTTTATTAATTTTCTTTATACTTATATATTATACGTATTATATATTATATATTGATTCTCAACGGATCAATTTTTGGCGCCGCTGCCGGGGATTTGTGATTAAGATTCCTTTGTTTTCATTTGTCAATCGTGATTTGAAGAACCTTTCATTTTTGAAAGTTACGCTTTTGAAAAAAATCAAAAATATAAAAAAAAATTAAAAATATAAAAAGTAAAAAATATATTTTTCTTTTCTTTTTAGTATAAGTAGAAGATTAATAAATAAGAAAAATACAAAAATATTTGCTCTTCCGGATTTTTCAATTTTTCTTGTGAATTCATTAATAATAAGAAATAAAAATTTTAACCAAGTTGGTAAAAGAACACCAACAGATAATACCTTC